>CM076574.1:1305756802-1306000169 GCA_034641835.2 Pinus albicaulis
GCCGAACTTTGTGGTGCTTCTGCCCCACTGTTGTGATTATTGAGTTGGTTCACCTCTCATTATCTGTGCCCCGTATGCATCCTACCCATTGAGTTCAGGGCTCATGGGAAGTACCTCTCATTTGGTCAATGAGGTGGGAAAAGCTAGAGACTAGTAGCAAAGACTGATGGACGCATCAGAGATTGCCATACTCTCTATCTAGGATGGCACGGTCCAACCACTTGATCTGGGATCAAGTCTTGTGAGGTCTCGGACCTCCGCCTGACTTCGGGTCAGATGAACCAACTTCGGGTTGGTTGGAGACTCTTTGTGAGTCCGATAGAGGTTTTGACCTCTAGGCTGAATCTGTCAGCCGGGAATGATGTCTTTGTGACTGACCCACTTCTGTTCTGAAATAAAGAGGCCAGAAAAGCAAGTTACGGCGGGATGACGCACGATGTTTGATTGCACTGGTGGATGGAGTTCTCCCTAGTTGAGAGGGAGTGTTAAAATTGGACAACTAGGTCCAAACTCCATGTTGTGATGCTCATATGAAGATACCGATATTTTTATTGGATTCCTCTTTCAGAGAGGTGTAAGATCCATATAAAATTTATCTTAATCCGATGAGCAAAACATTTATTTTGAATTTATTATTTATAATAAATTATATGTGCAGGTCGGCCTTAAGGTTTTACACCCCCAGCAGATGTGTCACACACCTCAATGATGTATATAAATACAATCAACTTTGGAGAGCATTTCACACTCACTCATCACATCATCTTCTTCTCTTCTGATCTAGTACGAGCTACTTAGAGGACAATTTCAATCCACACGTGGGAAGAAGGACGAATTACTACAGCTAAGGACAAGGACGAAATTGCTGCAGCTAGGGTTTCCACGAAGGTTTGACCAGAGTTGACTTTGGTCAACGCATGGTCCAAAGACGCTGAAATTTATTGGAGACTTCGATTTTGGGAGGCCGTACACATTGGCACAAGAACCGAGGTCAAAAGGTTGACCGAAGTTGGAGCTGCGTTGACTTTGATGTTGCTGCCCTGTGTTGACTTTTCTGGACAACGTTGACTTTTCTGGAGTTGACTTGAGTTGACTAGGTGACTGATTTGAGGATTATTGTGACACATTCTGGGTTGGCTGATCAAGGAAACTTTGCTGGTTGAAGCATCCTGTTGACCGTCGTAACGCACCTTCACATTCTCCTGTTTCTGGTTTGTCTTCTATAGATCCACTGGTATGTTCTATCAGCATTTTACTTAACTGTTTGGGTGATTGTTGTAATAAAAGTAAAGTTGCATCAAGCATAGAACATCTACAAAAATTTACATGACGCTCTTGAAGCCCGAAGCACAACAAGACCCATCAACGTATAACAAATTCACACAATCAAATTAGCCAATTGTTCTCTCGGCACCGAAAAACGTCGAGAACGACTAATTTAAATAATGCTAATTTGTTTAATAATTGGTTCTGCAATATAAAAAATTTTACAATCATACTACATACACATTAATATATAGCTGCCCATTGCTCACGCAGTGAACCTCGTCCAACAACAAATTAATGGATTTAAACTACACCTCTGCCATCACACTTTCAAAGCCCGGCAACATGTACTTCATATGCAAAATACCTGGCCACTGCGCCGATGGTATGAAACTTGTCGTTAACGTTAAAGCCGCCACCATCTGCCGCTCAGTTTTCGATCTCAAAGCTTCGTTCCAGGAACTGCACTTGGTTAGCAGTCAGTCTTCTCTTCTTCTCCAATGGATCGACAGAGCGGGAAATGTTCTTGTTGCCCATCACAAGGACGTTAGGCCCACCATACATTCTCCCACCGGACATCATCATCTCCTCAGAGAAAAACTCCTTCAAACTGTGTCCTCCAGTAACATTAAACGTTGAGCATATGCCCACCTCAGAATCGTTAGCAATATGGAAAATTAGAAAGATCCGTTTTACCACGTGGCACAAGAAAAGTTCTGGACGTCGCTCCCACATGAACAGTTGCTGCTAATTTCAGCATCAAGAAGCGCTGGCCAACTGATTGAGAAAAATCCGGAGGAGAAAAGTATTCAATAGAGTAATTTGAAAAACAGAAAACTGTTGTTCTCAGGATACGCATGCCAATTAACAGCGTCCCGCCTTGGTATTACTTTCGCACTTCAGATAGATCAAAGTTCATGACATAGTGACATTGTTGGAAGGAGAGATTACAATATAAAATTTTTGAGTTGGAGCCTACCGGAAGAACACCGGTGATCTCCAATTCTCCAATGATACGGGAGAAAGATGTCGATTAACGTTCTTATATCATCATTTTTCTTGGAACCCCTCAAAGCTAGCAGCAAGGGAGAACCTGATAGCAACGTGTGCACGCTTGAACAATAAGAATTGGGGAAGGAGGAGGCGGGAATCTTTGCGCACATTTGAACGATTAAATATTCAAAGTAAAAGTCAATTTTTTTTCTTTTTGGCCGCGTGCTACCGTGTCAAAATTGCTAAGTTCGAATCCAGGAACTCAATCCTGCTTGCTGCTGCTAATGAATTTTCTCTATATATATACGCGTACCACGCTCTGTATTCAGTACTACGAGGGATGGGGATGCTCCCTTCATTCTTGACAACTTCTAGCAGCAAGGGCACCCTTCTCTATGAAAAGCTTATTAAAATTGGTGAAAAAAAACAAAACAAATACCACTGGCAAACATACCTACACTATGCTACTCTCCTACACCATACTCAATTTCATATTTTCCTGGCCATCACGTGACGGATTTAAGCCAATAGAGACTTTGATACCATATTAGAAATTGAAGAAAGCATCCATTAAACATGATTCACACACAAATAATTAATTTCTATATATTACAATAATCAGAGATACATCAAATATATTTGAACTAATTCTAATCTTAGAGAGAGAAGTTGAGAGAATCTCTCAACTTCCTCTACAACCCAATCCTAACCAAGTAAGCATAATAATTGAGGCATTATCTCAAAAAGGACATACAAATAAGTGAATGCAATTGTCCTCCTGGATTTAGGGGAGATGGTGTTGATAAGTATGAAGATATAAATGAACATAAAGAAAAGGTAGCTTGCCAGTGCTCAGATTGCAATTGCAAAAATACATGGGGCAGCTATCATTGTAGTTGCAAAGGTGAACTTCTGTATATTAGAGACCATGATACCTGCATAGGTAAAAAGGCTGAAGAAGGAAAGGTTGGCTGGGCTGCTTTATGGGTTGTACTATTACGTTTGGTCGCCGCTGTTGTTTTTTTTTTTCTCTGAATAAGACTAATTCTATTAAGAAAAAACATATAGTACAATCAGAGCTTGCAGAGAAGCGAAGCTAAAGAGCAGGGGAGCCGGAAATGATATTGTATCAACCTCGGTCCCATAGAGTAACCATGGCAAAAGCAAAAGATAACAAGGAGAGCAGAAAAGAACGTGCTAGACTGAGGGGTCTACCCAGCATGGGCAGAGTCTCCCAATCGACATTTTTTCCCTTTCTTTTTACTGACTTTGACCCAGCCGTTCTGATCTGGCTGGACTGGAACCATTTGCAGACTGTTCAGTGCTAAAGGAGGAGTCTCTTTGTCTGAATCTGAAGAAGAAGTCTCATGCGAGCGTTTCTGCGAGATCAGAGGCCCAGAGGGATCTTCGGGGCAAGCTGAGGGTGAGTCCTTCGGATGTTCCAAGTGTTCCTCTTCCACTTCAATGTCCTCCTCATCCGAGCTAGAGGTTTCAAAGTCATCCGTAGGGGGTTTATCACAAGGTTTCCAGCTCTTGGATTTGGATTGGCGAAAGATATTCTTCTTTTTATCAAGGAATGTAGCACATGTATTCTGGAGATGCCCTGTCTGATGACAATGTCGGCATCTGAAGGCTGTGTTCTCATAATCCAAGGTTTGCGTCCAATGGAAGTCCCCAACTTTAAGGATGATCTGATCTGGCAACCCTTTGCTAATGTCTATTTCTGCACAAATTCTGCCGAAGGTATATAAACCTTTCTCCCCCCTTGAGGTGTCTGTGGCCAGGAAGCGGCCTAATGTGTCCCCGATGCTTTGAAAGACCGCAAAGTGCCATAGATGCGCAGGGAGGTTTGGAAGTCTGACCCAGATAGGAAGCTTGGTGATGACTGCAGTAGAGGGGTCGAAGTCTGGGAAGCAGGGGGTGAGAAAAAGTCCAGCTGATCCCCAGAACCAGGGGCCCCCTGTTAAGGCTTTCTGGTAATCTTCAGGGAAGACAAAGACGACAATAAAGAAGCCTTTTGAGCATAGGAAGACTTTGCTGTTGTTGGTCCAATTGGAGTGTATCCACTGGTATAGATCGGCTGTACGGGGCCAGAGTCCATTAAATCTGCATATGATGGCTTTTTCTGCAAAAACCTGGGATTGATCATCCAGAGAAGGGTGAGTGATTTCAATGGCAGGGATTTCCTCCATTTTGTCCACCAAGAAAGGTTTGGGAGCCGCAGCTGGTTGGGCATCCTTCTTGGCAGGCTGTGCATGAACCGCATCTTTATAGGAAAAACCCTTGGGGGCAGAGGATTGCCCTACAGCACCTCCTCTTAGCCGAAGTGAAAGGATTACTGTGGCATTTCTTTCAATATTGTAAGACGAAAGAGGCAGATCATTATCAAGCTGCTTGCCTGCGAAGAGGAGCCGCAAGAGTGGGGAAGGTATCCCCAGCCTCTGTTCGAGGATCCCTGAGAGCTGGCGCACTGTAAGAGAGGGCTGGACCCCAAGGAGCAAGGTTTTGCCTGTCAGAAGAATTATTTGGATCTGAAAAGTCGTTTGCCGGAGATGAGAAGGATCCCGGCTGCCAGAGTTAGGAATCGAAATGGATTCAGAGAATTTGCAGGGCTTCTGAGCTATCTCCAGATTCCTGCTATACTGCCTCTGCATGTGGAAGCACAATGCAGTGGTAGTCGAGGGAAGGGATCTGCGAGCATATGCGTAGAAAAGAGCTATCCTGCGGTTAAAAAAGGCGAAAGCCTGACGTGTCTCCACACAGTTAGACGGCCATTTAGAAATGGCAGCCGTGACTGTCCAAGAAAGATAAAAATTGAAAAAGCAAGGATATGAGCTTTGAAAAATTGAAAAATTTATCCCTGTTGTGGCAGAGCAAGCGCCGACTACCCAAGGAGCATCGCTTCCGGGATGGGAATGTGATTTTTGGTTGTACCAGTTCAAAGGGACCTTCACATAGCAGAGATCCGGTGTGCCATCCTGTGCCTGGGACCGTCTGTCATGCCGATCTGGTCGCAGCACTGCCAGGAGCGCCCAATCTTGGCCGCATCCACCACCAGGAGTAATAACCATCACAGAGCTCGCAGGCCGTGGATTCCCATGAGCATCCAACAGGTGAGAAAGCGATTCGACCTCGCCAAGGTGCAGGGTTCTGTCTTCGGTCTGGAACATGTGAAGAAGGCGGCCAGCCCTCAGCATGGCCGAGTCGGCGCGAGCCTGAAAAGCCTCACTGTAAACCCTAGTGGCCGCTTTTGCCATCGCGTCTCTCAATCTAACTCACAACAATAATTGGTCGCCGCTGTTGTTGGAGCTTATGTAGTTTACAAATACAGAGTAAGATCATACTTCAAATGACTTGCACTTCAACTTCAGGTATTTATTTGCTTGATATGGTTTCCTGAGAGACAAATGACTTTGTTATCTTGTTGTAACTCCAGCTAGTCTTCAAAGTTCCAACATTACAGTTTTGCAGTATTTGATAAAAAAAAATAGCGGCATGAATTCGAGCATGTTTTCTGATGTCTTCGTTGTGACCAAGGGGAACGGGCAACGGTGGACGGCGGAGAGGGATATGGCACAACTGGAACAATGCAACACTCCTGAGATTGATAGGCATACCGTTATTAAATTTGAGGGTAAGCACCCTTTTCTTTGGCATGACCACGGCCTTGTCCGGGATTATACAGTGTCTTTGAATGCCTGCTTGTCCATAATTTGTCCACCGAAGTCTTTAGAGTTGTATCCAAGCTCAAGAGATTGAGCTCTCCTATTAGAATTGATCATAATAAAATAAGAATGAGGCCAGTCATGTTTCAACCCAAATATGTGGCGCTCGATAGGAGAATTGAGAAAGACTAGATGATCCATTGGAAGCTAGAGATTATGTCCATAGCTAGAAATGGCGAGGACTTGAGAATTTGCAGTAGTAAGGAGAAAATTATGAAGAGACTTGCTAACATTCCTGGATTAGAGAAGCCGTTTATTGTTTATCTGGCTATTGCTGATGGTCTTCTGGAGGACAAGACACTGTTGGAAGGATGGAGTGGCTTCTTAGCTCCTTGTGAAAAGAAGAAATTGGGTGTGCTGGATATCTACAAAAAGTATCCTTATCTCATCCAATCTGCAATTGATTATGAAGCATGTTTCTGGGCTGATACATTTGAATAGCTTTTCTACATTTTCGAGTCTTCTAGTGTTGCAGAGGACCATGAGAATGAATAGGGTCCGAGATTGTGAAAGTTGAAGGACCATGAGAATGAATAGGGGCAGAGATTGTGAAAGTTTAACTATGGCTTCTTATAATTACAACATTGAAGGCCCAACAGGGGAATTAAAACATGGGCGACCAACATGTCAGATTTGAGCCTTGCTTCTATTAACAATGAATCCAATGACGTCTCTTGCACCAGATGTTCAAGTTTTTTCAGATTCAGGCTTGAATCTTAACAAGGTGATTTCCTGTACCATTATTTTGTAAGTTGTATGCAACAAAGAAATTGCCTGGTCAACGCTTCTTGCAGAAAGTTACATAAATTGCCTGGTCAACGCTTCTTGCAGAAAGTTACAGTTTATGTGCATTTTCTATGATTCTTTCTCACAATCATACTCTTCATATACGATATAATAGTTTTTTAACAGAGAATGGGAGATTAGTAATGCCTCAATATTAATAGTAGGTGTTGTTCAAAACAAATTGTTGTATATTGGAATGTGAGTAAAGAACTAGTACTGTTAAATATCATAATTAATCCAATTTGTTCTTGAAAAGGGTTATTGTAAGCTTCTATTTTGGATAAATTAAATGGTTTGACTCTAAAACTGTAATGAACAACAACCCAGCCTGTCTTTCCAATGCATACTATTTCAGTGGTCATAGAAAGTGAGTGCTTACTCTACTGATTATCTCGCTATCATAGAGATGAGTAGAGACAGTAAGTGATTTATTTTCCCTGTAAAAGCGGCCGAACACAAGGGCTTAGAGAAAAGTTTGAACAAAGCTGGGGTATGGCAGACTGTATTTTTTTTATTAAAAATGTCGTAACTAAGTAGTACGAGGTTCTGACGTGTTCAAGATTCTCTAACTTGTTGGACATTGATGGCACTGACAGTGTAAATTTTAACAAAGTGGAAAGACATTAAACCCCTTGATCTATGTATGATTAATCCAAAGTCATGTCTGTGTACTTCTGAATATTTTTCATTCAAAATTTCCTACATCCCTTGTCATGTCTGTGTATTTCTGAATATTTTGCATTCAAAATTTCCTACATCTCTGAGATTTTTTAGCAGTTGACATAAAAGTAGCCCAGTTTTCATTTCAAAATTTTCAACCTATGTATAGGATTCTTGAAAAGCTGCATAATAGGGCATTCCTTTTTTTCAGTTGATACCCTGTTCGTGGCACACTGGCAAGCGTTGGTTTCCAGGCCATGCGTTTGAAGACACGCTTTAACTTTTTGGCGATCTGGAACTGATGATCATAATTTGCTACAGGTGCGGGTCTGTGTCTTCGCGGGCTTAAATATGGCTGGCATTCACGAGTGTAGGATTCTGAACTATGTAAGTGATCTGGGCTGGAAGAAATTAGTGACAAGAATCATGTTGATCTTTGATAGAGGTTAATTGTTCAGGATGAAAGTGCGAAATTATAATTAGCAATAACCAATCCAGAACATAGTACCTGCAAGAATCGGTAGAGATTTGGCAATGTGGAAATTTATCGAGATGTGAAAGGAATAGATACTCAATGTCTTAGTTAAGACGTCACCATAAATAAAATTTTAGATAAAGTCAAACAGGTGTTGAACGAAGTTAACCAGGGGAGAACCTTGCAGTAAGAGTAATTTTTACCTTCAAAATTTCAGTAAGAAACCACAGACCTTACAACTAATGCAAGCCCATTGAGGCGTTTAAATTAGGCAAAAAGTAGCAGCCAACCTGTCCTGATTGACATGGAAAGAAAGGACGGTCATCATTAAATTGAGCATTCTTGCAAAACCACCTAGTCTGGCTTTCATATATCGAATTCCTTTAATTGCTGCCTCAGGTGCTCCAATACTCCCTCGCCCCATTGCAGTCTGGGACATCCAGAAGCAACTAGCTTCTCCAAAGATGTACACTGTTCAATACCAGATAACTCTTCTAACCCAGAGCACTTATTTACATGTAAAAGCTGAAGATTTCTGAGCTTGGCCAAGCCTAATATGGTCTTCAGCTTCACACATCCAGATAGCTTCAACTCCTCCAAAGATACCAATGTTTCAATATTCGGCAACTCCTCCACTTCATTGCACGATTGAATGCTCAGCGTTTGAAGCTTTGAAAGACCCCCAAGACCTTCTACTGTCCTCAGATTATAGCATAGATACAAGTCCAATTCTACAACTGTATATGGCAATGTTCCAACACTCACCAAATCATTACACCTGGTGATTTGGAGACGTTGAAGGTTAGGGCAAATATCTTCATTAAATGATAGCTCTGATATTTTTATGTTGTACAGATTGAGATACTGGAGCTGAACCAGGAAAGAGTCCAGATTACTCGAGGTTCTTGGGCTTTTCAACTCTGTTACTGTTTCTCTTTCCACTTTAAAGTTTGTAAATGGCACTTCGCATACCGGACAATCCTCTACTATCATCTCAGTCAAAAGATTCAATGATCCAATGGAACCTGGCAAACATTTCAATGCCCTGCAATCCCAAATTTTCAATTCCTTCAAGTTCTTCAGCTCTCCGAGCGAAGGTGGCAACGTTTCCAGCAAAGGGCTTCCTAATCTCAGAGTTTCCAAATGGATTAGGTCTCCAACTGCACTTGGTAATTCTTTTAAATTTGTGCCCTCCAAATATAATCCTTCCAGAAACTGTTGACGCGCTATTTGAGGGGGCAATACTTCAATTTTCTCAGTCGAGCAAAGATTCACGTTTTCAAGCGTGCTAATATTTCCTAGTGTTTCACTGGAGATTGCCAGATTAGAGCAAGCATACAGATTAAGACTTTTAAGCCTTATTAAATTCTGGAACGAATTTGGCAGCCTCTCCAATTCGCTAGAGCCAGATAGATCGATCTGTTGAAGATTTGTTAAATTACCAAAGGCATCAGGCAGTGACTTCAATTTTGACCATCCTCTTAATACCAAGGCCTTCAACGATCGTAGATTGCAAAATTCTTCAGGCAATGTTTCGACATTATTCTCACCTTTTAAATACAGATAAATCCTTTCGAGATATTTCAATTTCCCCATGTACTTGGGAAACTCTGAAAAGCGAGCTCCAATCTTCAACTCTCGCAACTGCAAAGGTACCTGAAAAATGTTCAGGTGTTTTAACAACAGAAAAATAGATTTTAAATAAATGATTTCCATTGACAAAACCCTGCGAATTCACTTGGGAAACTATGGTGCAACACACAACATTCAATCAACCAATTTCTATTTATTTTACCTGTGATTCGCTTTCCCACACTGTTTCTAACTTATTCCCGTGCACTTCTAAAACCCTTAAATTCTTCAATGGAATCCCCGAAGGCAGGGAAGATGAACAGCACTTCCCCAAGCGGAGCCATATGAGATTTGGGAAATGCACCCTTTTCAAAAAGCGTTCCAAGTGACCAGATTCTTCAATATCAAGAATTTGCAGCTTCTCATATCAAGCCGTTGCAACTTCCTCCTTTTCTTGCCAGAAGAAGATGTCAGTTCACCGTCACTATGTTTATCTTTACTGGGAAGGATCTTGATTCCTCTCACTTCAGCAATTACCTGTTTATTACATAATCAATAATTAGAAAAATGTAAACACATTTCTATTGAATAATCTGTAAAGATTGAATGGATGACAACTTACCGATGATTGTTGCAACAAATCATCAATGTCCTCTATCCCAAGGCTAACAAAACGAGGCAATCCTGCAGCTTCCACGATTTCTCTTCCCAAATCTCGAAGGTGATCATGCATTCTTATGAAATTTACATTCTCTATTTCCACAAGGCACTTGTTTTGTAGGCTTTGAAACTCCAGTGAACCTTTCCAGCCTGATCCGTCCCAGATTCTTATAGCCATATCCCTGCTTTTTCCTATGAAAAAGCAGGCAATGTCTAGAAATATCTGTTGTTGGTGTCTGTCAAGTGAGTCGTAACTAATTTTAAGACTCTTCTGTATGTCGTTGGGAAGTATCAGTTGAAGTTTATCCAATTGGTCTTCCCAGTAGGATTTGTCTTTATTTCCATAAAGAAGTCCCCCAAACACTTTTAGAGATAAAGGAAGTCCATTGCAAGCTTTTATAAAACTATCTACCAGATATTCAAAACCTGGTAGCGGAAGGGGCTGGCTGAAAGCATGCGAACAGAAGAGCTCTGTGGAGTGTTGTGCATTAAGGCCACTCAACTTATAAATATTTGTCTCTTGTACTCCTGACCTTCTGAGAACGTCCTTGTCCCTGGATGTAATCAAAATTAAACTACCAGGGCGGAGGACGTGTACAGGCAACAGTGCATCCACTTGATCCACATGATCTACATCATCTAAAACTATTAAGACTTGAGAAGATGAGAGATGCTTTTGAAGCATCTCTATACCTTGATGACTATTGTCTATATGTAGATCCAAATGAATCAAGTCCTTGAGAAGTTGTCGCTGCAGAGGATGTATTGAAATTTTGGCATTTTCTCTTACATCAGATAAAAAACAGGTTTTACTGAAAATTGAGCTCTTTCTATTGAAGATTTCTTTAGCCAATGTTGTCTTCCCAACTCCACCCAAGCCCGTTATACCCACTACTTGAACCTTTCCTATGTGCTGTTCCAGTGATACTGTGGTTTCAAATTCGTTTACTTTTTCATCCAACCCAGTTGGATATTTGGCCACATTTAAGGGTGTTTTTTTAACCCTTTTCAAAACATTTTCAACTACTTTATCTAGCAGCTCCCCCTCGTCGCTGTTTACACCAAAATAAAAGAACACAATTAAAAATTAGCTAAAATAGCAGAGCATGATCTGATCTGCAGATACAGATTATTGGTTCAACATAAAGAAAAAGAAGAGAGAGGCAGTTCGACCACTGACCTGTTAAACGCATTCAGACTTAACCCACTTATGTCTGCAACACGAGAAAGAGCATCTCTCCAATTTTCAATGGTAGCAGAATCATATCTGGGCTTTTCTTTCTGAGTGTGAAAGTCATAAGTTGTTTTCTTTTCAAGTTCGTGTAGCCCTTGAGCATAAACTCCATTTTTTACTCGTGTCCAACTAAGCTTAGGATTGACTCGTGTCCACCTGAGCTCGCTCGGCTCGACCTTGTAAAAATTTGGAATTATAGGAGCCCCCGACTTAAACATGAGGAGTAATTCATCTAAACACCATTTGGATTCTGCATACCTCGGTGAAAAAATGGCCACATGTACTGATGCTGTTTGAATAGCACCTTCTATTTGAGAAACGAAGTAGTCTCCTGGTTGCAATTCCGATTGGTCCAAAAATGCTCTGAGTCCATGTGAGAGAAGGCGACGGTACAGATGGCTGGCGAAAGTCCTCTTAACATCGGGTCCACGATGGTTAATAAACACATCGTAACAGTAGTAATTGCTGGTTTGATTAACAGCCGTGGAGGTGGAGGCGGAGGCAGCCATAGGGAAATGGAATTAGAAATGGGCTTAAGAGTAAAAGTTGCAGAGAAGTAGACTCAGGATTTTGAGTATCTTAGCAGAGCAATTTTTGACCCTATCACCAGAGAGACTCTTTAGAATTTTGAGAACAGCAGAGCAATTTTTAATCTTTTCACCCCACTTTTACAAGCGCTTACAGCGAAAAGGTGGAAAATGTTTCGACGCGTTTTCACATTAAGCGTAGAAACCACGCGTTCTCATTTTTTGCAGAGACAGAGAACATCGACTTTCCTGTACGTGTGTGGGGTTGAAAGTCATGCCACTGTACGCTCTTCACACATTTACTGGATATAAGTTCGAACTTCACAACCACAAAGAAACCACGAGTTCGCACTTTTAAAGTGGACACAGACTATCCACTTTCCTCTACGGAAAGCCTTATTTCTAAGTCTATACGCCCATTAATACATCTCATAAGGACAGTTTTGGGAGAAGGAATTTGACATTTGTGTTGACTGTGAACTGTGTATATGTTTTTTTTTTTTCCTAAGAACACTGTCTTCCGCCAAAACACATACATCATGTTGCTATCTGCGTTGGGTCCATCACATAGTCATCCATAAAACACATAACAGCGAATTTAAAATTTAAAATTCAGTTGGTGCCCGATGCGGATGGCTCCTACCCTGTTGTCGTTACATTGATTCCCGCACTCATCACAGGCGGCTGTAAATACTAGCACAACCACATTAGTAAAAACTAATGTGGTTGATATACGCCGATAGACATATATAAAATAGATTTACAACCACATTTACCAATGTAGTTGATATACGCCGATAGGCCTATATCCACTACCCATCACATTAATTTATATATCAATAAATAAATATTATATATAATAAATTTATTATATTAACTTGAAATATATATATTATATATTAATAAGAATATTAATATATTAAATATATTAATTATGATTAAAATCACAAAAATATTATATATATATTAATAATATTATAAAAATATTAATAATATATATTAAAAATATTTATTAATATATTAAAAATATTAACTATATACATACTATAAATTAACTTGAAATATATATATTTGTAGAAATTCTTTCGGTAGTAATCACATGCAAAAGAATGAGGTCGACGCGTTTTGAACCAACGAGTGTGGTTCATCATCGGGACTATGATGATGAACCACACTGGTTGGTTCGAAACGCGTCGACCTCGTTCTTTTGCATATGATTACTACCGAAAGAATTTCTACAAATTTATATTATGGATCACAGAAGCTTAGATTCCAAAAATTTTGAAATATATATAATATATATTAATATAAAAAAAGATTAATAATATATAGTAATTTAATATATCATAGTTGGTTATATTATTAATAAAGCAAAAGAACTAATAATATATTAATAATATATATTATATCATAGTTGGTTATATTATTAATAATATATATTAATAATATTATAATATTACTAATAATCATTATTAATAAATATTAGAATATTTATTTATAATGATTATTAGTAATATTATAATATTTAAAATATTATAATATTATTAATATTTATTATTAATAATGAATATAAATAATATTATAATATTACTAATAATCATTATTAATAAATATTTCAATATTTATTTATAATTATTATTAGTAATATTATAATATTATTAATACTAACTATATACATACTATAAATTAACTTGAAATATATATAATATATAATAATAATATTTATTAATATAAAAATAATAAAAATAATATTTAATATTTTAATATTTATTTATATATTAAGATCATAGATGGTTATATTATTAATAAACCAAAAAAAATAAGAATTAATATTTTAAACTGAAAAATCTAAGAAATTAACAAACCCTGAGAAATAGTATTTTAAACTCAAGAGAGTAATAAACCGAATGTGTGATTAACATTATAAACCCAAGAGTTTAATACTATAAACCAAATCAATTGGTGAACCCAAGGGAAAACCATTACCCAAAAAATTATAGACCAAAGGAATTGGTGAACCCAAGGGAATTGATTTAAACATTGAGACAATTGTTGTCACAATGCGACGTTGGACCAACTATGACCAAGGTTGGCCATGGGTGACTTTCCTATTGAGACAATCTTTGTCAGAATGTGACATTTGATCATGGATGACATTGATCGAGTATTCATATTATAAACCAAAAGAAATAATAAACCAAAGGGTTTAATATTATAAACCAAAGGAATTGGTGAACCCAAGGGACAACCATCACCCAACAAATTATAAACCAAAAGAAATTGGTGAACCCAAGGGAATTGATTTAAACATTGAGAGAATTGTTGTCACAATGCGATGTTGGACCAACTATGAGTAGGGTTGGCCCTGGGTGACTTTCATATTGAGACAATATTTGTTAGAATGTCACATTTGATCATGGATGACATTCATCAATTATTCATATTATAAACCAAAAGAACTAATAAACCCAAGGTTTTAATATTATAAACCAAAGGAATTGGTGAACCCAAGGGACAACCATTACCCAACAAATTATAAACCAAAAGGAATTGGTGAACCCAAGGGAATAGATTTAAACATTGAGACAATGGTTGTCACAATGCAACGTTGGACCAACTATGACCATGGTTGGCAATGGATGATTTTCATATTGAGACAATGTTTCTCATAATGTGTCATTTGATCATGGATGACATTGATCGATTATTCATATTATAAACCAAAAAAACTAATAAACCCAAGGGTTTAATATTATAAACCAAAGGAATTGGTGAACCCAAGGAAATTGATTTAAACATTGAGACAATTGTTGTCACAATGCGACGTTGGACCAACTATGACCATGGTTGGCCATGGGTGATTTTCATATTGAGACAATGTTTCTCATAATGTGTTATTTGATCATGGATGACATTGATCGATTATTCATATTATAAACCAAAAAAACTAATAAACCCAAGGGTTTAATATTATAAACCAAAGCAAGTGGTGAACCCAAGGGAAAATCATTACCCAAAAAATTATAAACCAAAGGAATTGGTGAACCCAAGGGTTTTTGATTTAAACATTGAGACAATTGTTGTCGCAATGTGACGTTGGGCCAAGTATGACCATGGTTGGCCATGGGTGATTTTCATATTGATACAATGTTTATCAGAATGTGACATTTGATCATGGATGACATTGATCGATTATTCATATTATAAACCAAAAAAACTAATAAACCTAAGGGTTTAATATTATAAACCAAAGGAATTGGTGAACCCAAGGGACAACCATTACCCAACAAATTATAAACCAAAAGGAATTGGTGAACCCAAGGGAATTGATTTAAACATTGAGATAATGGTTGTCACAATACGACGTTGGACCAACTATGACCATGGTTGGCCATGGGTGATTTTCATATTGAGACAATGTTTCTCATAATGTGTCATTTGATCATGGATGACATTGATCGACTATTCATAATATAAACCAAAAAAACTAACAAACCCAAGGGTTTAATATTATAAACCAAAGGAATTGGTGAACCCAATGGAATTGATTTAAACATTGAGACAATTGTTGTCACAACGCGACGTTGGGCCAAGTATGACCAGGGTTGGCCAAGGGTGATTTTCATATTGATAAAATGTCTGTCAGAATGTGACATTTCATCATGGATGACATTGATCGACTATTCATAATATAAACCAAAAAAACTAACAAACCCAAGGGTTTAATATTATAAACCAAAGGAATTGGTGAACCCAAGGGAATTGATTTAAACATTGAGACAATTGTTGTCGCAATGCGACTTTGGACCAAGTATGACCATTGTTGCCCATGGGTGATTTTTTCATTCTCTTAGGCAGTTTTATCGAGAATGTGACATTTTTGCATAGATGACATTGATCAATTATTCATAATATAAACCAAAAAAACTAATAAACCCAAGGGTTTAATATTATAAACCAAAGCAAGTGGTGAACCCAAAGGAAAATCATTACCCAAAAAATTATAAACCAAAGGAATTGGTAGACCCAAGGGTTTTGGTTAAGCATTGAGACAATTCACAAATACTTAATCACGGCCGTTTCATTAAATAATCCATGGTTGGCCATGGGTGATTTTCATATTGATACAATGTTTGTCAAAATGCTTGACATTTGATCATGAATTATTTATTGATCAGGTATTCATATTATAAACCAAAAAAACTAATAAACCCGAGGATTCATATTATAAACTAAAGGAATTGGTGAACCCAAGGGAAAACCATTCCCCAACAAATTATAAACCAAAGGAATTGGTGAACCCAAGGGAATTGATTTAAACATTGAGACAATTGTTGTCACAGTGTGACGTTGGACCAACTATGACCATGGTTGGCCATGGGTGATTTTCATATTGAGACAATATTTGTCAAAATGTGACATTTGATCATGGATGACGGTATTCGTTATTATATTATAAACTAAAAAACTAATAAACCCGAGGTTTAATATTATAAACAAAGCAAGTGGTGCCCAAGGGAAAATCATTACCCAAAAGGTATAAACCAAAGAAATTGGTGTTCAATGGAATTGATTTAAACATTAGAACAATTGTTGTCAGCAATCTTTGACGTTGGGCCATGTATGACCCAACTATGACCATGGTTGGCCATGGGTGATTTTCATATTGAGACAATGTTTCTCATAATGTGTCATTTGATCATGAATGACATTGATCGATTATTCATATTATAAACCAAAAAAACTAATAAACCCAAGGGTTTAATATTATAAACCAAAGCAAGTGGTGAACCCAAGGGAAAATCATTACCCAAAAAATTATAAATCAAAGGAATTGGTGAACCCAAGGGAATTGATTTAAACATTGAGACAATTGTTGTCGCAATGCGACGTTGGGCCATGTATGACCATGGTTGGCCATGGGTGATTTTCATATTGATACAATGTTTGTCAGAATGTGACATTTGATCATGGATGACATTGATCGATTATTCATATTATAAACCAAAAAAACTAATAAACCCAAGCGTTTAATATTATAAACCAAATAAATTGGTGAACCCAAGGGACAACCATTACCCAACAAATTATAAACCAAAAGGAATTGGTGAACCCAAGGGAATTGATTTAAACATTGAGACAATGGTTGTCCCAATGCGACGTTGGACCAACTATGACCATGGTTGGCCATGGGTGATTTTCATAATGAGACAATGTTTCTCATAATGTGTCATTTGATCATGGATGACATTGATCGATTATTCATATTATAAACCAAAAAAACTAATAAACCCAAGGGTTTAATATTATAAACCAAAGGAATTGGTGAACCCAAGGGACAACCATTACCCAAAAAATTATAAACCAAAAGGAATTGGTGAACCCAAGGGAATTGATTTAAACATTGAGACAATTGTTGTCACAATGCGATGTTGGACCAACTATGACCATGGTTGGCCATTGGTGATTTTCATATTGAGACAATGTTTCTCATAATGTGTCATTTGATCATGGATGACATTGATCGATTATTCATATTATAAACCAAAAAAACTAATAAACCCAAGGGTTTAATATTACAAACCAAAGCAAGTGGTGAACCCAAGGGAAAATCATTACCCAAAAAATTATAAACCAAAGGAATTGGTGAACCCAAGGGAATTGATTTAAACATTGAGACAATTGTTGTCGCAATGCGACGTTGGGCCAAGTATGACCATGGTTGGCCAAGGGTGATTTTCATATTGATACAATGTTTGTCAAAATGTGACATTTGATCATGGATGACATTGATCGATTATTCATATTATAAACCAAAAAAACTAATAAACCCAAGGGTTTAATATTATAAACCAAAGGAATTGGTGAACCTTAGGGACAACCATTACCCAACAAATTATAAACGAAAAGGAATTGGTGAACCGAAGAGAATTGATTTAAACATTGAGACAATGGTTGTCACAATGCGACGTTGGAGCAACTATAACCATGGTTGGCCATGGGTGATTTTCATATTGAGACAATGTTTCTCACAATGTGTCATTTGATCATGGATGACATTGATCGATTATTCATATTATAAACCAAAAAAATTAATAAACCCAAGGGTTTAATATTATAAACCAAAGCAAGTGGTGAACCCAGGGGAAAATCATTACCCAAAAAATTATAAACCAAAGGAATTGGTGAACCCAATGGAATTGATTTAAACGTTGAGATAATTGTTGTCGCAATGCGACGTTGCGCCAAGTATGACCATGGTTGGCCAAGGGTGATTTTCATATTGATACAATGTTTGTCAGAATGTGACATTTGATCATGGATGACATTGATTGATTATTCATACTATAAACCAAAAAAACTAATAAACCCAAGGGTTTAATATTATAAACCAAAGGAATTGGTGAACCCAAGGGACAACCATTACCCAACAAATTATAAACCAAAAGGAATTGGTGAACCCAAGGGAATTGATTTAAACATTGAGATAACGGTTGTCCCAATGCGACGTTGGAGCAACTATGACCATGGTTGGCCATGGGTGATTTTCATATTGAGACAATATTTGTCAGAATGTGACATTTGATCATGGATGGCATTGATCGATTATTCATATTATAAACCAAAACAACTATTAAACCCAAGGGTTTAATATTATAAACCAAAGGAATTGGTGAACGCAGGGGAAAATCATTACCCAACAAATTATAAACCACAGGAATTGGTGAACCCAATGGAATTGATTTAAACATTGAGACAATTGTTCTCACAATGCGACGTTGGACCAACTATGACCATGGTTGGCCATGGGTGATTTTCATATTGAGACAATATTTGTCAGAATGTGACATTTGATCATGGATGACATTGCTCGATTATTCATATTACAAACCAAAAGAACTAATAAACGCAAGGGTTTGATATTACTTAAACCATTATTATACTTATTTAGATATTATTATATTTGTTTATATATTATTTTAGATATTATTTTAATTATAATTAGTTTAACCGTTTCAACAATTATAACTATAATTAATTATTATAATTATTAATTATAATTAAGGCTCACCATGGATTATTAACATTGTGTATGTATTAAAAGTAATCTTAATAGTATTTATATTAACATCATTAATGATAATATCATTAATACTTTTAATCATATTGTTAGAGTGAATAAAAGTTTAAATCTATTTTTATTAATAATTATATTGTTAATTATTACAAAATAAATATTATTATTCTTATTTATCAATATTAATGTTAATATTTTTTTTTAACAATATTAATATAAATAAGAGGATTTTTAAGAGGATGGAATATTGAGCCATGCTTAGCTATAAAAACATTTAGTTTCATGCCTTACTTGTCTCATAAGAGGATAAAATGTTAGAGTTATATATTTGTCATTATTTTATCCACATGAGATGTTTGCAACATGCATTTTTTCTCCTATATACAATTGAGAGTGACATTATCATTATAATAACACATATCAAACACGAATTTATTTATAAATGAAAACTAAATTTTATTATACTATAGTGTAATCCTAAACTACAAAGTTCTAAGTTGAGTTGATGCAGAGAATTGTGATGTTAGATGAAAATAAAACTTTAGTTGTTAAATTTTTAAATTTTTGAATTTAATTTTTTTATATTATCAAAAAATATTAATATAATGTTTTTAATTCAAATTCAAATTTTATATTCATAATTAAAAATATAATAGAAATATAAATATTTTCATTATAATTATTTTAAATTTCAAATATAAATACAAATTTTATATTAATAATTATAAACATAATAAAAATATAAATAATTTAAAAGTAATCTAAATAATTTAAAAGTAATCTTAATAGTATTTATATTAACATCATTAATGATAATATCATTAATAATTTTAATCATATTGTTACAGTGAATAAAAGTTTAAATCTATTTTTATTAATAAATATATTGTTAATTATTACAAAATAAATATTATTATTTGTATTTATCAATATTAATGTTAATATTTTTTTTTAACAATAATAATATTAATATTAATAAGAGGATTTTTAAGAGGATGAAATATTGAGCCATGTTTAGCTATAAAAACTTTTAGTTTCATGCCTTACTTGTCTCATAAGAGGATAAAATATAATGTACCTGAAACTCTAAGCTCAATCCACTTGTATTACAAGCAACAGACTTCAGTATACATACAAATCAATCTTCTTTACTTCTAAAATGCTGAACTACCAAAATAGAAACTCTGTTTCTCTTAAACATAAAACTGGATTCTTTCTTGTTTCATACTGGGCGCAGCCCATCACATTCTTTTACCAACGCATAATAGATAACAACCACTGGTTTCAAACGAAGCAAAACATTTACGCTCCATCTGCGTTAGTTTTGTTGCAATTAACAAATAAACACAACCATTTGTCGATTGAATCAATCGATACAATCTATTTGCATTTGTCACAACATAAATAATACCAATCTGTTTGTATCTGCATTAAAACGCTCTAATACTACATATTCATACCCAGAAAACGCTTTCGTGACATGGAATTTAACGCCACATGTAAAACATCTGTAGCTCTACGTTTTTTATCTTTGCTGGCCTGGAACACGAGGTACCAAACTTCGGTGTTCAATTAATTTAGATCCCTCTGCGCTTCCTCAATCTGCAATCAATAACGTATTAGCAATACAGACATAAACAAGCAGGGTCGCTATGTATTCATAAACATGACATTGTTCCAAACCACCAACGTGGTCCTCAGAATCTGCAAGCGTTTTTTCTTCGATCAGATCTCCTGTCCATCGAAATTAACTGCGTGTTTTTTCCGATCTGGCCAAAGTAAATTGGCGTTTTCTGTTCTCCATTACACAATTGCTGGAATTGTTGGCCACAACAAATGAGTATCCCGTCTATCCTATTGCCACCGATCTCTCTTGCGCTGCACAGCAGTTCGAATCAATTAATTAAGATCTCAACTGACAATCAACAAATTCCAGGATTTGCTGCGAGATTTTAGGGATCACGATTTCCAAAAATCCGCGCAGTCTGTTTTGGTTATACGCTGTGTGAAGATTTTTGTTCACCAATTTTAACACATTTCATTGTCATAACACAGATATGTTATCCAAATTAAATTGAAACCACAGTTCGAACTGATTTAGAGAACTGTCAACGTATAAGTCTGCATGTCATTAACACGAACCATGTATATTCCATTCATAACACAGATCAATCATTACACATTGGCGCAAACACTATTTTTTTTATTCATAACTAGTGATAAACAGAGTTTCGCTTTGGTGTCCTTTCACAAAGGACGATCTCCAGTTTTATTCAAAAACACAGTCCATTTATTTAATTGGAGCTTTTCCCCCATACAAACAGCCACACCACACCTACGCTACCCTCTCCATCTCTTTTCTTATTACATTTTTTTTTATGTATTTCCTCCACTAATTGCTCTAACAAACAGCTAACATAATCTCCTACTATTAGAGAAAATCTCAATAAAACAGTTGCATTTATCACTAAAATAACAAACTATATGAAGAATCGACCTCCTCAGTAAAACTAAGATTGAACAAACAGTAATAAAATTCACCCTGTCAGACCACAACATGTGGACAATTTTCCACATTGCTGGTCAGTTCCGATGCTCCTGCATCAGACTCCCGGAGAAGAAAAGATTGATTCTTAAAACTTTCAGGATTTATGCCATATTTCTGCAATTCAGTTGCTGTCAACCAACTGGAATCTTCCATTGGCTGATCTTTCCACTTGACAAGATACTGAAAATATGTCTGTCCTCGAGTTTTCTTGAATATCCGCTGATCTAAAATAGCTTCAACTTCTTTCTGGAAGGTTTTTGGTACCTGTTCTGCCCAATCCACAGTTTGAACTTCATCACCTGTAGCTTCAGTCTACAATTCTGTTTCTGCTTCTTTAAATGGATACAAGTCTGTAATATTAAAAATGGGGGATATTCCGATCCCTTCCGGCAACTCAATTTCATATGCATTGGCTGAAAATTTCCTTTTGATTTTACAAGGTCCTATCTTCTTCAGTTTCAGCTTATTATAAGTCTTTGTAGGAAATCTCTCTTTCCTCAAATATGCCATGACTAAATCTCCCACTTGAAATTCTTTTTCTCTTCTTTTCAGATCTGCCTTCTGCTTGTATTTCTTGCTGCTTTCCTGTAGTTTACCTTTAACTTCTTCCTGTAGCTTCTGCATTTGTTCAACAAAATCTTCAGCACTTGCACTTCTGGCTTCCTGTTTCCCCAAGTCTCTTAGCTCATATACTCCTCTCGGATGCATTCCAAAGACAATCTGAAATGGACTCATTCCAGTGCTTCGGTTTGGTGTGTCATTGTAACCAAATTCAGCTTGAGCTAATGCCAAATCCCACTGTTTGGGATTCTGATGTACTAAACTTCTTAATATATTCCCCAAGCTTCTGTTTACAACTTCAGTTTGTCCATCCGTCTGAGGATGGTAAGCTGAACTAAAACTGAGTTTAGTTCCCAGTTTCTTCCAAAGTGTCCTCCAGAAATGCCCTACAAATTTAGTGTCTCGATCTGATACAATACTTACAGGCAAACCATGCAATCTTACAATCTCTGAAAAGAACAAATTTGCTATGTGTGTGGCATCATGAGTCTTCTTACAAGCAATAAAATGAGCCATTTTAGAAAATCTGTCTACAACAACATAAATAGAATCGTTTCCTCTCTGAGTTTTTGGTAAACCCAGAACAAAGTCCATACTCACTGCATCCCATGGTCGATCTGGTATAGGCAATGGCTGATAGAGACCGGTATTCTGACTCCTTCCTTTGGCATACTGACATACCCTGCATTTCTCAACAAACTTTTTAATATCAGTTTGCATTTTAGGCCAATAATAAAAAGCATTCACCTGAGCGAAAGTTTTGTCTTGTCCAAAATGACCAGACAATCCTCCACTGTGCTTCTCTTTAATGATGTTCTCTCTCATGGAACATTTAGGAATACATAATTTGTTGCTTTTAAATAACATGCCTTCTTGAATAAAGTAATCCATCCATTGACTTCTGTTATGGCTCACCGGATTCTGCACTGTTGTGTAGATGCCTTTAAAATCCTCATCATCCTTGTACATTTCTATCATTTCATCAAAACCTACAACACCCACTTTAAATTCTTGCAAAAGAAAACTTACTCTGCTTAATGCATCCGCCACTTTATTAGACTTACCACTTTTATGCTTTATTACAAAAGTGAAACTTTGCAGAAATTCCACCCACTTGGCGTGCTTCTTATTTAGCTTTGGTTGATTATTAATAAAATGCAAAGCGTGGTTGTCTGAATATAAGATGAACTCCTTTGGCAACAAGTAATGCCTCCACTTTTTCAATGCCTGCACAATAGCATAAAATTCTTTATCATAAGAAGAATATTTTTTCTTTGCATCATTTAACTTCTCGCTGAAATATGCTATCGGCCTTTGCTCTTGGCTTAGCACCGCACCAACTGCTTCTCCACTTGCATCGGTTTCCACTTGAAAGACTTTCTCAAAATTTGGTAAGGCTAGAATAGGCTTTTCTGTTATCTTCTTTTTCAACAAATTAAAATTCCTATCAGCTGCTTCTGTCCATCGAAATGGCTGATTGATCTCCTTGATTGTCTCAAGGATTGGTGCAAAAACTTGACTAAATCCGTTTATAAATTTTCGGTAGAAACTAGCAAGTCCATGGAAACTTCTTACCTCGAATACACTCCTGGGAGTAGGCCAGTTTCTGATTGCTTGTACCTTCTCCGGATCCATTTTCAAACCGTCTCTGGAAATCACAAATCCCAAATACACCAGCTCCTCTTTCATGAAACTACATTTCTTCAGATTGATTAGTAGTTTCTCTTTCTGCAGACTTTTCAAAACTAACTTCAAGTGTTCCAAATGCTCCTCTTTACTTTTGCTGAAAACTAGAATATCATCAAGGTAAACAACAACAAATTTACCTGTGTATTCTTTCAGGACCTCGTTCATTAGTCTCATGAATGTGCTGGGCGCATTAGTGAGCCCAAAAGGCATCACTAACCATTCATACAGTCCACTGTTGGTTTTGAAAGCTGTTTTCCACTCATCGCCTTCCCGAATTCTGATCTGATGATACCCGCTTTTCAGATCTATCTTAGTAAAGTACCTAGATCCACTTAAACAATCCATTAAATCATCCATCCTGGGCAAAGGAAATCTATACCTGACTGTTATCTTGTTGATAGCTCTGGAATCGGTGCACATGCGCCATTCTCCTCCCTTTTTTGGACTAAGCACCGTTGGCACAGCACACGGACTCAGACTTTCTCGAATCAGCCCCTTGTCCATCAGCTATCAGCCCCTTGTCCATCAGCTCTTGAACCTGTCTTGCAACTTCTGCATTTTCCTGAGGAGTTAATCTATATGCAGCTTTATTAGGTAGACTTGCTCCTGGTATTAAGTCGATATGGTGACTTATACTTCTAATCGGTGGTAATTCATTCGGCAATTCATCCACAATGATATCCATGTAACTATTTAACACAGATTGAATTTCTTCAGGCAAATCATTTAAATTTGTGGAGGTTAAAATTACCTTTGGCCTCCCCACGATAGCGAAATGCATCTCTTCGCTTTTATCCACCTCTTGTAGCAATTCTTTGCCAATCATCAACATAATACTATTTTCAGGCAGCTCTTTATCAGCATCATTCTTCACTGGCAGCAACGTATTTTTAACTCCATCCTTTTCTATGGTGTATGTATTTCTTCTTCCATCATGAATTGCCTTTCGGTCAAATTGCCATGGTCTCCCCAATAACACGTGACATACATCCATGGGCATTATGTCACATAAAATCACATCTCTGTATGTACCAATCTGCATTTCCACATTACACTGTTCTGTCACGATGACTTGATGACCTTTCTGAAGCCAAGATACCTTGTAAGGTGCAGGATGCGCTTTCCTTGTTAACCCAAGATTTTCCACCATCTTTGTAGACACAAGATTGTCAGTACTCCCGCTATCAATTATAACCTTACAACACTTACCCCTTGATTTGCATGTAGTCCTGAACAAGTTCTTTCTTTGCGCAGGTTCTCCAATCTCTTTTTCTGATCTCAGTAAAGTTCTTCTGAGCATCAATGATTCACCTTCTTCCGGTGGTTCTTCCTTCTCTACAAGTCGAGGTGGTTTCGGCTCTGCCTCAGCCACGTTTGCACCCCTCTAGCTTGCTGATTTGTTATGAGGACAGTCCCGCGACATATGTCCCCATTCTCCACAGGTATAACACCTAACATCTCTTCCTCGCCCTCTTCCTCTGGGCGCGAATCTCCCTCTACTAGATTCACCCATCTGTGGTGATCTGCTGCTTGAAATTCCTGCTTCAAACTGATGCTGTGTTCCTCTGGATCTGGCAGCTCCTCTACCTCTTGCTGAGCTCTTTCCTCTGTTTCTTTGACTTTGTTTCTGCAGTATTTTCTCCTCTGCTTTCAAACTTGCTTGATATGCATCTTCAACAGTTTTCAAACTTAACAGGCTAATATCATCTTGGATCTCATACCTTAGCCCATTAACATATCTGGCTACTTTCTCCAAATCATCTTCTACATGCCCTGTCCTGATGCTTAACCTGTAAAATTCTTCAGTATATTCTTTAACAGACACTCCTTTTTGCTTCAGATTTTGCATCTGCTTAAAAAGATTCAAATGATAGTCTTTAGGCAAAAACTTGGCTTTCAGTTTGCTTACCATTTTATCCCACTGCTTGATCTTAGATTTCCCCTTTCTCGTTCTTGATGTCTGTAACTCGTCCCACCAGATGGCTGCATGACCTTTCAATCTAGTGACTGCAAATTTTACCCTTTTATTTTCTTCAATCTCTTCATAATCGAAGTACTGATCTATGGATCTGATCCAATCCATCAGCTCCTCGGCATTTAGACTCCCTTCATACATAGGAATCTCCACTTTGGGTTTGCTTCCAATCTTTGCCAGCATCTTCATGAATTTGACATTTTCATTCTCTTCTTCTGCTTCCACATCTTCCTCAGATTTTTCTGAAGAACTTTCAGCTCCCTCATCAGGCGCTCTTCTCTGGGCTGTTTCCATTGTTTCCATTCGTTCACGCAGTCTTCGCACTTCTTCTATCAGGACTGCATTTGCTTCTGGTCTTCCTCGACCAATTCCTCTCCTTGGCGGCATCTTGCTGCAAACACCTGCTAATCTGGCTCTGATACCAAAATAATGTACCTGAAACTCTGAGCTCAATCCACTTGTATTACAAGCAACAGACTTCAGTATACATACAAATCAATCTTCTTTACTTCTAAAATGCCGAACTACCAAAATAGAAACTCTGTTTCTCTTAAACATAAAACTGGATTCTTTCTTGTTTCATACTGGGCGCAGCCCATCACATTCTTTTACCAACGCATAATAGATAACAACCACTGGTTTCAAACGAAGCAAAACATTTACGCTCCATCTGAGTTAGTTTTGTTGCAATTAACAAATAAACACAACCATTTGTCGATTGAATCAATCGATACAATCTATTTGCATTTGTCACAACATAAATAATACCAATATGTTTGTATCTGCGTTAAAACGCTCTAATACTACATATTCATGCCCAGAAAACGCTTTCGTGACATGGAATTTAACGCCACATGTAAAACATCTGTAGCTCTACGTTTTTTATCTTTGTTGGCCTGGAACACGAGGTACCAAACTTCGGTGTTCAATTAATTTAGATCCCTTTGCGCTTCCTCAATCTGCAATCAATAACGTATTAGCAATACAGACATAAACAAGCAGGATCGCTATGTATTCATAAACATGACATTGTTCCAAACCACCAACGTGGTCCTCAGAATCTGCAAGCGTTTTTTCTTCGATCAGATCTCCTGTCCATCGAAATTAACTGCGTGTTTTTTTCGATCTGGCCAAAGTAAATTGGCGTTTTCTGTTCTCCATTACACAATTGCTGGAATTGTTGGCCGCAACAAATGAGTATCCCGTCTATCCTATTGGCACCGATCTCTCTTGCGCTGCACAACAGTTCGAATCAATTAATTAAGATCTCAACTGACAATCAACAAATTCCAGGATTTGCTGCGAGATTTTAGGGATCACGATTTCCAAAAATCCGCGCAGTCTGTTTTGGTTATACGCTGTGTGAAGATTTCTGTTCACCAATTTTAACACATTTCATTGTCATAACACAGATATGTTATCCAAATTAAATTGAAACCACAGTTCGAACTGATTTAGAGAACTGTCAACGTATAAGTCTGCATGTCATTAACACGAACCATGTATATTCCATTCATAACACAGATCAATCATTACACGTTGGCGCAAACACTATTTTTTTTATTCATAACCAGTGATAAAACAGAGTTTCGCTTTGGTGTCCTCTCACAAAGGACGATCTCCAGTTTTATTCAAAAACACAGTCCACTTATTTAATTGGAGCTTTTCGCCCATATAAACAGCCACACCACCCCTACGCTACCCTCCTAATCTCTTTGCTTATTACATTTTTTTTTATGTATTTCCTCCACTAATTGCTCTAACAAACAGCTAACATAATCTCCTACTATTAGAGAAAATCTCAATAAAACAGTTGCATTTATCACTAAAATAACAAACTATATGAAGAATCGACCTCCTCAGTAAAACTGAGATTGAACAAACAGTAATAAAATTCACCCTGTCAGACCACAACATGTGGACAATTTTCCACATTGCTGGTCAGTTCCGATGCTCCTGCATCAAAATATTAGAGTTATATATTTGTCATTATTTTATCCACATTGAAGTTTTCCTTAAAAATAATAATAAAAAGAGTACTTGTTAGCTAGATATAGATTTTAATGGTAATCATATTCAAAAATAAGTGATTAATTTGAGTATATATTAGAAAAATTATTAATCAATGGTAAACCTTGAAAAAAAACATATTTCATGGTTGAATTGATGATGAGTCCCTTCTCTTTATGTTTTTGAGTGTCAATTTGTTAATTGCATAATATACTAAGCATGAGATGTTTGCAACATGCATTTCAATTGAGAGTGATATTATCATTATAATAACATATCAAACATGAATTTATTTAAAAATGAAAAATTAAATTTTATTATATTATTATAATGTAATCCTAAACTACAAAGTTCTAAGTTGAGTTGATGTAGGGAATTGTGATGTTTGATGAAAATAAAACATTAGTTGTTAAATTTTTAAATTTTTGAATTTGATCTTTTTATATTATCAAAAAATATTAATATAATATTTTTTATTTAAATTTAAATTTTATATTCATAATTAAAATATAATAGAAATATAAATATAATTATTTTCATTATAATTATTTTAAATATCAAATATAAATACAAATTTTATATTAATAATTATAAACATAATATAAACCAAGAATAAACATAAGATATTAAAAATGTGAACTCGAAAATTTCACCAGATTGTCTCAACGTCGCATTGTGATATATATATATATATATATATATATATATATATAAACTCTAAGATAGTTATAAAATATAAATGAAAAAAGTAATTGTAAAATGTAAACACATATTTCTAAACCATTGGAAATAAATTGGTTAGTCTAAATCCGTAGACAAATATAAATACAAATCACAAAATATGAATAGAATATATTGCAGTATAATCTAGGATCTCTACATTAGGAGCTCAAGTACTTCAAAAACATTATAAAATTCCTATTTACGTTTACTTTTACTTGCGGAATCTAACTTAAATGTTGTTTAATTTTAACAAAATTAATTGGAAAATATTTTATATAGCAGGCAACTTATAATACATAAATCTTACTGAAGAGAATAAAAATACACAAACCCACAGAGTCAAGATATTATATACATCAATAACAATTGCTTTTCATGTACATATCACTATCGCAGCGAAATAAATATCACTTCGCCGTTTTAATCTTCTTGGATCTGCCCTTTGACTATTACTACTAATAAAGCATAGAATTATATATATATATATATATATTATAGAACTTTTAGTACCAACGCTTTCCATATAGAGTTCTTAAATATAAATAAAAAACAAAATTGTAAAATATAAAAATATAATTTAAAATTATTTTTAATTAAATTTTTTTTTTTTTTTTTAAAGAAAAACAGCATTGGGAAAACTGATTTTGAAAGCCACAGGTGTTCATAATTATTACGGAAAACGGACACCCAACTACAATTGTTAAAAACTAAACTCCAAGAAGTATAAACTTACAGGCAGATAAACTACAACAACAAATGGAACAAATGGACTAAATGTATACATAAAATGATTTGACCTAAAATGATTGGATAAAGAGAAACTACAATAATGAATTACTAATGGCTAAAGAAAACGATGAATTAATTGGAAAATATTTTATATAGCAGGCGTAATTATTTTATAAAATAGATATAAAAAATAAACAAAAATAAAATAAACTATTTACTCTAAACCGTATTTTAGAATATATTGTGTTAAAATATATTCTATGAAATTACAAACGTTCTCAAAACTCTCATTTAATTCAAAATGGGCATCACAACATTTTATTATTTATACAAGGACCATAGAGAAAAGGAGATGCATTTCACTGACCAATAAGTGGAACAAATACCACCAGTGGCACGAAGCTCGCATTGTAAATTCCTAATACAATGGTAGCCTTTATAGTTACGCACCAAAGGGTATCACACCGCCTGGAAAGCTTGGCTGGAAATCTTTTTGTCTCGAAAACGAACAATATTGTATACGAATTATTAATTAAATCTTAATGATATGATTGATTAATTCAAAACATAGTGATAGGATTAAGTTAAATTCAAAAGATAATCTCATTAAGATTATATAATTCGAAACTAAAATAAATCTTTGTTTTTGAAAAAATTTAAACAACAAAATAGAATAAATTTATTTTAATGAGGTTCAAACGACCAGCTAATAAAAACCACATATATGTTCTTCGAATAAAATAAATATAAAAGTTTTTAAGTTTTAATGAATTTTTTTTTCCATCATAGTGATAATTTACAATATATTGTAGGAAAGTGCATAGGTTCATCTCAAAATAGTTGTGCAATTCAAGATGAGCAACAACTTCTTATTTATTTAAATAGAAAATACTCTGATACAACCTTTGATGCTCCATACTCATGGCTTGTGGGGCAGTATATTAGTGCAGCAAATACCACCATTCGCTGCAAGTTCACATCGAGGTGTGTCTGGTGGACAGTCAGGATCCGTTTTGCAGTGCGCATTCGTATTACAATGGTAGTCCGACAAGCCCGACGCTATCACACCGCGGCCACCTGAAATATCACATCACAAACACTAGATTTGTAATGTTATTATTATGCACAAAGTAACATTTATACATTAAACAACACATATAGTAAACCAGGAAGATGTATGTTACCATGGGCAGCGAAAATCAAGAAAAGGACTGCAATGAACCCCATTAACGTTTGAATGAGTTTTCCCATTTTTCTGCACAAGGAATGCACACAAGAGACAAGAAAGGCAAAACAGTATCTCCGGATTATAGTTTTTCTCACTCCTCAATGAAAAGCAGCTCTGCGTATGACATATTTATAACATTCTTGCTAACTGAACGTGGTGTTGAAAATATTTTCCAATTAATTGATTATTATTTTCCAATTAATTCATCGTTTTCTTTAGCCATTATTTTCCAATTAATTCATTACTATATAGTTGCAACTATAAACTGAAAACGATGAGAATTGAATAATACACCTCGTTAATTCAGTGCCATGAATGTCGATTCAGGGAGTGTGAAGTTTCCAGCAGTTGGGGGAGGCAATAATCCTTTGGCGACAGACCAAGAGAGGCGTAGTCTCTGTTTTCCATTGTGGTAGCTTAACAGCTTATCGCACCATCACCCACTTAACAGCTTGAAAAAGCCCAAACAATCCTCATTCCTCAAACTGCAACATTCATCCCAAATCAATTTAGTTCCTCCTAATCCCACTGATTGGCCTGATTTAAATGACGAATATATAATAAAAAAAACAGAGAAATGCAACAAAATTTACGTAATCTAGCTGCAATAGAATCCCTGCTCACGGTTTAGAAAGTACGGCACAAAGCAGACAAAACTCATGCAAACTGCAATGAGACCAGAAACCAAATGGAAAAAGCTAATGCAAACCCATTGCGACATACAGATACCGCACAACATACTGTGCACCACAAGAACAGATACAGGCGAGCAAACCAAACCAAACAAAACTCATACACACCAAAATGATACCACACCAGGCAAAACTCATATTAGTCGAGACAAGGTAGCGATGGGAGGAGGCGGAGATTGGGAAAAGGCGGAGATTCAGACAAGGTATCCAATAATAATTTTAAAATCATGAGGCAGTCGGAGGGCTGCCTCCAGGTGGTGGTCGAACAGCTGTGTGCATGGAACGGCTTAGTAGAAACAGAGGGCCGCCTCCAGGTGGTTGTCGAACAGCTGTGTGCACGGCGTGTGAGGCTACAGATATTCGAACGTTTCAGAAAACAGGCACGTGGAGTTGGCCAAGAAAACAGGCAGGTGGAGTTGGCTAAGAAAACAGGGACCACAACTACAAAGCCAGCTATGATCAGCGTCATGTGGCGCATGAGAGTTTGAACCATCAATTAGGTGGCGCGCCATGTTTATTTCAAAATTTATTTTTATTTGAGAAATTGAACCAGGTGGCAATTAAGTTTGAACCATCACTTGTTAATTTTCATAGGTGTCCGTTAACAAATGGCACAGTAAATTTTTAATCATGTTTTGTAAAAAATTAATTTAAGTATGGTTTAAACACGTGATTTAGATATGCAAGGAAGTTACCTTTTTGAATTTCATCCATTGATTTAGTGGCGACGACCAGAATATATCGACATCTTTCAATCTAGACCATCAGATAAAAAAGATTAATTAGCCTAATCACAAAACATGCTCCTTCCGATAGGGGGTTACACCTATCGGCGTAATAAACGTACATCATATGTCCTCACGCTCCACAATATACACTTAGATAATGGGATGTGTGATAGGCACAATAATATTGGGAGGAGCTAAAAGATTAAAAAGAATTGAGTTTTTTTATTGGGAGGAGCTAAAAGATTAAAAAAGATTGAGTTTTTTTATTGTATTTTTTATTATAGTAATATATGGTTGTTATTTTATTAATTTATTTATGTTTTATTGAAATGTATATGTTGAAATTCCATATATATATAAATGGGTTATAAATTTAATTTTGAATTAAATTTTATATAAATAAATTATAATATTTATTTTATTTATTTGTTAAAGATTATGTATATATATATTTTATAAATAAAAAATATTTATATGCTTATTAGAAGTGTATCTTTTTATATTTTATAATTTATAATTTAGAAGTTTATATATATATTTGAAAATTTGTTGTTATTTAATTATAATTGTTAATTGGTTATTTGTATGTAAAGTCTTAATGAAAATATGAATTTTAAGTTTTGATAAAAAAACAATAGTTTTGATTTATTTTTATGAAAGTAAAACAAACATAATTTAAATAACACACAATAAATATACAATATACAAAGTTCATGACAAATAAATTATTGTTGTATATGAAATATTTTAAAATATTTTTCTTCATTTATTTGGTTTGGATAATTGTACAAAATTGTCCTATAACTATTTGATCTTAGTAGGGAGTTTCATTTACTTTTGGCATCATTTTTGGGTTCATGAATATATTAAAAATTGGAGAGAGAGATACACACACAAATAATTATTTCTATATTCAATCACACTAATACATTACAATATTTATAGTGCTGCTGAGATCCAACTAATTCCACTCTTGGAGGGAGTAGTTGAGAGAATCTCTCAACATCCTCCAACACACCAAACCAATCCCTAAACTATAGTATGCATCATAAATGAGGCATTATCTCAACAACCCCCCTTAATGCCTACATTACAGAAATGGAGAACACACTAAATTAATACAAACATTTGTCTACCCTGGTGTTCATTAACATTTGTACCCACTCTGAGATCTCATAGACAACGCTCTTTTCTCCACCATTTTCGAGCTACCATTCAACCCATTTAAAATACATTTGTTTCAAACCAGCAATAATGAACTTTGCAAGATCAACAGTATTGACAACTCGGCTCGTCGGGGCTTCCGCGATAAGAGATGACAAGTGATGAACCATCCTATGGACCAATCACCATTTGTCGGATATTTCGCTTTCGGCTATCCATCAGTGGGTAGGCAAATGGTCTGAATACTGAATGTGTTCAAGAGCTAATCTAACAACTTGACCTGCTTCACACAAATGGATCTCATAATGTAACCTATAACTGATGCCCTTGGCCTGTAGCACAACAGATCAACATATAACAAATTCACACAATCAAATTAGCCAATTGTCCTCTCGTCCCTGTAGAACGTAGAGAACGACTAATTTAAATAATGCTAAATTGTTCATAGTTGGTTCTGCACTCCACAAATCTCACACCCGCAGATAAAATCCCTAATCCAAAACTCCACTCCACGAGATAATCTTTTACTCAAAAATACATTTACATTAGAATCCAAACAGTCAGGTTCCTATTTAAAATCCTATCATCCAGATCACAAACACACATTAACCCTTACACTATTGTTTAACCATCCGCTTTCCTGATGTTTGAAAGCTTCTTTCACGTCAGCAAATGAATACGGGCCCTTCTAATCCAGCACAGGTTTCAGCTTCCCACTCTCTATGTACAACTGCAGCTTCTCGTTAATATCCATTCAGCATCATCCACAACCGTGGTCAAAAGATTAGCAATCGACCAATCCAAACCCTCTGAATTTTCATTTTTTCTGTTCGGAATATTTACGCATTGCACTGCAGGCGGTGTATTCAATAATTGTGAGACAAAATTGGCATGTCTCAGAACGCATCCATTGAGAAGAACGCTTCCAGAACTGGAACGGCAACAGCTTTTATAAAGATCTTCTTGAGCCGCTGAAGCGCATTTCCCACAATTTCAACGACTTTTGGTCAATTGATCTCGGGATTGAGTCTGCTACTCTGTTTAATCCCCGGGGCCCAAATTGAAGGTCTTGTTCTTGCTGAGGTTCCACACCTTCTTCGAACCAGACACCACATAAAGATCATGGCCATGGCTATGGTGATGGGCTGGCTCGATGATTCCCGCCTTGAATTTCACAAGAGCGGCAGTGGGGCTCTCTCTCACGATGCTCATGGATGCCCCGGGCACGATTTCCACATTCTCGAATTTCCTGCTTTTGAGTGGTGAACAGAGTACGCATAAGGGTTCATACGAAGACGACCTGCCGAATCTCTTGTCTTTTGAGCTGCTTGGTCACTGGCATTTTGGCATCCTTTGGCCTCCTCGGTGAGAATCTTGTGAAACCTTCGGCCTATTTAAATTTGGTGAAAACACAAAAAAATACCACTGGAAATCGAAATCAAATAACAACGATATAAAACACATAAAACATTTCACTCAAACGCTTATGTACAGAGAATCAGCAACATAAACTCTCATTTCTCTATGAAAGCACTTCATTGAGGAAATTAAGCAGAAGCTAGCTCCCGATACCATATTAAAGGGTGGAGAGATACACACACAAATAATTATTTCTATATTCAATGCACTAATACAACTCAATGACATAGTCTTCTTGGTCAACTAATTCCACTCTTGGAGGGGGTAGTTGAGAGAATCTCGACATCCTCCAATGAGCAAACCAATCCTAATGCATGGTATGCATCATAAATGAGGCATTATCTCAACAGAATAGGTTGTAAGAGCTAATGAATTCTTCTATGGAATATAGAGGTTGATTCGTAGACCTTTTGGCATCACTTACAATATATAGGAATCAAGACTCTCTATGCAGTCTCCTCTCTAGACCTCTAATAACAATATGGTTGCATAAGATAAATCCATGTGCAAGGTTATGCCTAATTTTCTAGCCCAAGATCTAGAAGGTAACATGGTATAGACCACTGGAATGTTAGCCACAACAATGTCCATGACCATGCTCTTCGTGGGGATTTGGGTGAGAGACATTGTAGAAAATCCACGTAGAATGAACTGATCTTGTAATATGATAAAAAAATACTTGAATATATTCTACAAATTGCGGAAACTAATTACGATCACAAAATCACATGAACAAGAAAGAAAAAGAATTTCAATCACACGACACAAAGATTTATCTAGGGAAAGCCCCAGTTAAAAATCCTGCTCTTTCTCCTCTAAGTCACTGAAGAGATCTCTATTACCCGTCATATGGAATGAGACACTGATGTCAAGATACAACATGCTTCCCATTATTCTGCTTGCCATGCATGCAATGCGAGTAAAATTAAGCTTAAATTGTGAAGCTAGAGCTTCACCTGTTGTTGCAACTGCAGGTTCCTTCTTGCTTGCCTTCTTCTGTGGACATTTCGTGGCATAGTGCCCGAAATCATGACAGTGAAAACACTTGATGTTGGACAAATCTTTCTTCTTTCCCTCTTCACCTTGGGATTTATTTCCCTTGGCTTTATTTCCTTTGTTGACTAAAGAAAAGTCTTCTTCCGTTTCTTTGGAAGAGGTATCGTCTTTAGTGTTTCGCCTTATCTCCTCTTGCACCATGTTGGACCATATTTGCTCCCACTCCAATAACTTCTCCCTCCCATTTACTGAATCCTAGTAGTTATGCCAACGCTTGGGAAGGCCTAGAAGTGCTAGGCTCATGAGATCATCCTCAACAATGGTAACACCAACACTTCCAAGCTCATCCTGACATTGGGTGAAATTGGTCAAGTACTTTGGTATTGTGTCGCCTTCCTCCATCTTGATATTTCAAAGTTTTTCCTTCAACACCAACTTCCTATGGTCATTGTTTTTATGAAACAAATCGATTAAGTCCTTCCACGTAGCATATATAGTTGCCTTTCCATGGAGGTTTGAGACAATATGATCTCGAACTCCTTCCAATGGAATCCTTCTTGCCTTCGCTACGTTCTTCTTCCATGCTGCCAAATCTGAAGTATATGTTGTTGTGGGTCCTCAAAATTTAGGGAACACTCTACATGCCTCCCATTAGACTCTCAACTCAAATTAACTGAACTAACTAAGTCTTCTTGACTTAGTTAACTCGTATAAGTTGTCATGTGATGTGGAATTACAATTTACTTCTAATTTAATTAAGGGAAAATTAAATTAAAATCCTTCTTGATGCGATTTTTAGGATTTCTTGTTGCCATTTTTAACAGATATCACTAAGTGTTTGATGAGACCTAGGAACTTGACACTTCCAGAATCAAATGAATAAAGGTCATGGTAAGGTTTGGTGAAGTTTAAGCCCAATTCCAACATGAATGATTTAGGCATGAGGTTGTGAGACACTCCTGATTCTAACATAAAATTGTGAAGAATTTTATCATAACATTGAGCGTGATGTAGAAAGGAGGGATATCCTCATGTTGTTCCTCTACATGTGGTCCACATACCATGGTAGGGTGATCTTCTTGAATGTTCAAGGTATCATTGTGAAAGGATAATTCAATGTGGTTCATGAACTTCTGTATGTGAGACTAATAGGTTGGATTCTGAGCTAGTTCCGACAAAGGGACTAGGACCCTTATCCTGCTCAAGTCTTGTTCTAGGTTGAACAATGAGACTGTGGTTTTTTCACTTTCTCTAGCTAGTTCAAGTCGTGATCTAGGCGGAAAGGTCTCTTGTGGTTCCCATACTACTAGTTCGGGTAGGGATTGGAATTATGATTGGGCTTAATCCTGCAATGTGAAGGTCCTTGTGAGTATTTTACAACATCGAGAGGATTTTTTTGGCATGAGGGAATGGTTTAGAGTCATGTAAGGTCTGAGGTAGTTGAGGGCTTGGATTGAGTTTTTACAAGTTGTTACATGCATGGACCATGTTATTACAAGTTGTGGACTAACATGTTATAGTTGGTTATAAGTTGTTGAGTAGGTTATTACCTTCGTACTTTTTTGAGATGACACTTGGGATTTCTAATTCAAGAGATGTTGACTATACTCGTAGCTATACTTTGGTTGACTACACCTCATTGCCCCTAGTGGTGTTGTGGAGCTGAGTATGCACGAGATGTTGTAAAACTTTGTCGTGTGATCTTTTTGACTAGGTAGAAAAAGAAAAAGAAAAATAGCTTTTATGTTAAAACAAAAATTATAGTTATTATTTATTTTATTCAATTTTTGTTGGGTAGTTAATGTAAACTAGAAATAAAAATAAAAATAAAAATAACCATATATTAAAATAAAAATTCTAATTTATTATTAATTTTATTAATTTTCTTTCGTTAGTTAAGGTAAAGTGGACTTGGTCAAGTGACTAGTGGTTTTAAAGTGGTCTTGATCAAGTTACTAGTGGTTTTCTTTAGCTCCAAGTTTATGAGAACCCATGTTATTTCCAATGGTATTCATGTGGAATATAACATATTTAAAAGAGGATTTAAACTAGTCTAGATGCATCTTAAGTCCGGATCAACCAAATCTCCAGAGGGATCAAATATGTTGAGATGAAAATATCTTAAGATGTAAAGAGATTTGATCCCTCTCATCACTTGGTAGAGAAAAATTGAGGAACACGTAGGAACATTGAAGGAAGAGGTCGGTTGCTAGAGGAACAATGAGAGGATAAAATGTTATTTATTTTCCCATGATGTATGGGAGGTTGAAAACATCATCAACCTCCATGGGGGTCACTCTCACTCTTATTTACACTGAATATCTATTTTCATGGGTACATGCAACGCTTTTTACTGGGGGGAGATGATAGGTGCGCAAATTGGCATCCTTTCAACACCGATTCACCACATTTTTTATACTTATTTCCCATCTCCATACCAACTTATAACTTGTTTTCCTCACAACGATGCATTTTTGTCCAACATAAAATATTTTTGTAGATATATCACTTTTAATGTGTATTCTTATGTATTAAGGAACGAATCTGCCTTTTATGCTAACTAATGAGAACTCATGAGAAATACTTTAGACAAAATCCTATAGGTACCCTTGGAGGCAATGACAAAATATTTGGAGAAATTTAATTGTTGCAACACCTTAGTGTTGCTACAACACCTTTATGTTTAAGCCAACTCTCGTTGTTGCAACACCATACATTCAATTGTTGCAACACCTCCAACACATTCCTGCTAGAACACCTCTAGCATAATGTTACTACAACAAAATTATGAGCATCGATGTCATAGCACATTGGAGTATTAATTCTACAACACAATTGAATACCAATTTTGTAAAAAATCTGAGAGTATCAATGGTGAAACAAAAATGAGAACTAATGTTGCAACAACTTAACACATCAACCATCGAAGAAACTGCTACAATGTTGTGGACAATTCTATCAACACAACGAAATCAACTACTATATGCATAATTTCCACTACTAGATACTCAATGAATGGATGAACCACTTAATTACACAATGGAGAAAATGAAAAGGGTCAGTGGTCAGCTAACATGGAGAGCTTAACTGTAACTAATTTGACCCAACCTCCTTTCATGTCGTAGTGGTTGAGTGAATCTATAGATGCACAAGTTTTCCATATTTTGACTATGTTGTTGTAATGAAGGGAGAACACCTTTAAAATCATATATTCTCATGTTTGTCTCTTGATTTCATGGTCAAATTGAGAGACTAAAGCATTGTATAATACCTTCCTTTACTCAAGCCAAGGGGAATGCATAAGTGAATGAAGAGATGACTGATGTAATTCTAAATGCTATTAATTAATAAGCTTCCTAGTTCTTGTTCCATTTCCATTTTGTCCATGCAATAAACTCGACCACCTCGGGATAAATATTTCCTTGATTTCACCATGCTACAAGATGGTTTTGCAAATAAATTTGTAGGAGGGGAGCTAAAACTATGTTTTTTAGGCCCTCGAGAGCTCGATTGAGCACTTAAAAAGCTCGATCGAGTGCTTAGGGTAAATTTGAAATAACTCAAACGAGGGTTTAACAAACCCTTGATTTATCTTTTGACATAGTTAATCAAGGGCTTGATTGATCCCTTCCAACCATAAACTCCCTGTTGCATTTTGGGCGATTTAAAAAAAAAGAAGAAGCTTAATCGAGGATGTAGCTCGATCAAGGGTTTATTTTTTAAGTCCTCAAATAGCTTAATCAGGGGCTAAAATATTGCTCGATTGATATATATTTTCCCCCCTCCCAACCCATGTGCTTGCAAAAAAGTGTAAATGAGCTTCATGCATTCACCGTGATTTACTATATTTTCTAATGCTGTGTGTTGATTGAATCAGACAATGATTCATTCTCTTTCTAATTTTATGGTATTAGTCTTAATTTAGCTTGTGAGTTAGGATTTCTTTATCACAATTTGCTAGTATCTCATCAATTTATGAGCATTTGTATTGAAAGTTTTAGGAATGAGCAGTTAACTTGATCAAGACACCCATTTACTTTATGTTTGTGTGTTCAATTTCCAAGAAGAGTGTTTTAGTTTCATTCCTATGTGTTTGCTTTTCAGCATAGTGATTTACTTTCTTATCTATGTGATTACCTATCTAACAAAGAAGGATATACATTTTTGCATCAGTGTCGTAGTAGTATTTTAAGTCCTACTAGTGTGAAGTGTGACATTTCAATTCCTACAAGTGTGAAGTGGGATATTTCGATTCATGCAAGTGTGAACCTTTCATTTCTTGCTAGTGTGAAGTGTGACATTTCAATTCCTATAATTGTGAAGTTTGATATTTTGATTCATGCAAGTGTGAACCTTTCATTTCCTGCAAGTGTAGTTTGGTGACTTGAGAAAGAGCATTAACATCCAGCTTTATCATACTTAATTAGTACTGCAACCTAATCAACACTTAATAATTTGTGTTTGGATATACAATGCATGAAAATTCACATGTTCCATATGAACATCAGATTGACAATTAAATGTATAACTTCTCAACTATATGCTAAGTATCCCATAAAACATATTTCTTAATTTAGAATTGAGTTAATCAAAGAATCCAACAACTACCATATTTACATACAAGTCTCTTTCCTAATTATTTAAAGGGTGGTAGTTCATTGAAAAAACTCCAACCTTACAAGAAAGAGATTGGCGATTCTATACAATTATACCTAGATATTGTAGTTTACTTTTAGGAAAATAATGTTAATTTTGATTTAAGCTAGTGGTAAGTAATCGTTTTTTTAGATTATCTAATATATTGTTTATAAAGACCAAAGGAATATCATCTAAGGAGAAAAAAAATGCATTAAAACCAAAAATTTGTAATATATTGTAAATATAATTTTGAGAAAAATATGGCACTAGGAGAAAGAAACTACTATATACAAAAGTAAGAGAGACATGAGATGACCTTAATTTTATTACAATATCTCTAGTTGAATTTTCCAACTGTAATTGAAATCAATTTCATTTACTATATACAAAAGCAAGAGAGACATGATATGATGTTACCTTTATTACAATATCTCTAGATGAATTTTCCAACTGTAATTGAAATCAATTTCATTTCTGATGTGATGAATATAAAAATATTGGAATGATAACATGTAACTTTAATTTGTACAATAAAATTAATAGTATACCATTCATCTTAATTTTCATGTATCTTTTAAAGTGGTCCTCTTAATAGTATTTTTTAATTTAAAATATGAAATCCATTTAAAACATATCAAATCCATTTATTTATTTTAGAAAATCAATCTAAATCCATTTTAATTGAAAATTTATCAACCCAATCAAATCTCAACCAAAACCTTGTGTAAATATTTATTTAAATTTTAAATTAAAAAAACTTTAATATATCTTTTAATATATCTTATAACTTTGATAAATTTAAATTTAAAATAAATCAAACTCAAAATTTAATAAATACAAATTTCAAACTTAATGAATCTAACTAAAGAATTAACAAACCAAATTATCCAAAACTAATAAAACTTAAAATTTAATAAATATAAATATTACATAATATATCTAACTAATTTATTATAAACAAATAACAAACCAACCTCGCAAAGTTATCCAAAAACTAATCAAAATTTACAAATAAATCATAACTTTTGGTAATTTGATATTGAATTACCTCACAATGAAGTTGTATAATTACACCATAAGGCGTTACTATTTGAAAACAACTTTCCTATTGTGAATCATGTCATATCTTGAAACCATTAGACTATATGTTAGACAATTAAAACATATTAAGCCATTGGACGAAAAGCCGTTGGATGAAAAGACATAATTAGTTGCAAATATTTCATTTCAATGCAGTTATAAAAACGCATACAGAGTTTTGCAACTTGCAATTATGAACAGAGTTTCTTCCACTCATTATTTTTCAGTGTCAAGAATATGACATTTTTTCTCTATGTCCTTCTACTTTTCATCATTGTACAGACGGCTTCCTCTTCATCGCTGTACAGACGGCTTTAAAAGAGCTTGCTTTCATTTGAATCGTCATCGCTAGGCAAGTCCTACTTGATGAACTATAAGCGGTTATGCGTCGGAGAACAGATAAATACTGAACAAACCAAAAGTCTACTAATTAATAGCCACGACTTCTTTGTGCAGGAAAGGAACTGTGCCTTGTACCTACCTTCGGCCTCTACGAAGAGCTCCTTCTGATACTTGTAACGAAATACGGGCCTAAGGTCATGTTGCAGAGGGGAACGACACAGGCGGTGTCATGAATGACTTCCGTGACAGAGGTCGACAACTTCTTTGTGGTCATGTTGTAGAGGGGAACGATGCAGGCGATGAATTCAGTGACAGAGGCCGACAACTTCTTTGTTTGAATATGCAATGAGATTCATGAAATTTATATATGTATGTGCCTGCCGTCTTTCCTTCCAACAAGCCCGTAGAATTCTAGAATGTCTAAGCCATGAGCACGCGCTGGCCCAAATTGGATGACAAATCTAGGAAATGCTGCTGATTTTTTGCAAACTGTGATATCATCTCATGTAAGCAAAATTTTATATCAAATTTTCCAAAAATTCGGAATGCATTATAATAAATGTGATGGTAATGATGGTTGTAGATATATGCAAGCCCTATGTGTGAAGTTTTGGATACAAATTTTGGAATAATAAATGAAAGTGTTTATTCTGGTAGTAACTGGATAGTTAGGTTGGTAGCCGGAGGAACTTACCTGACAGCAACCACATTTTTGGTGGCGTTACTTCCATTTGTGGGAGATTTTGTAAATCTAACAGGTGCCGTAAGTATCATTCCATTAACATTTGTGTTTGCTAACCATATGTTCATTAAAGTGAGGGGAAATGAATTGAGTGTATTAAGCAAGACATGGCATTGGGCAATTTTTTTTTTTTTTTGCGTCCTGGCATCAGCAACAGCTGTCTGCTCTCTGCTCCATTGTTATTGACTCCAAAACATACCATGCCTTTGCTGATCTCTGATCAGATTTATTTGTTTTATTTTATTTATGAAAATCCAAAATATTCACATTATTAATGGATGATAACATTATAAACAATTATATTGATCAAGATGTTTGAAACGTTTTGAGACATTTCATTAAAATTTATTTTCTTAGTGTTTTCCTACATTATATAATTTCTTGTAGTTCTGGTTCCATTGTAAATTGTTGTTTAAACCAACATATGTTTTGTTTAGTCGGCAACGAGCACGTGCTTCGATCAACCCACCTACACATGCTACCAGAATTAACAATGGAAGACATTGGTGCAGAAAGGTGTAGAGATATGGGTCTCATAGAAATTAATACTATGTTCATTTAACTAATGGTTATGTGGACTTCTTTTAGTTATTTTTGGGAAAATAGTGAACGGTTTGTCGTAATACTATATTTATGTATCTCCATAACTAATGGTTATGTAGACCGGATACTTTCAGTTCTGGGAAGATCCGCGAGAAACTCGTAATTATCATGTCCTCCCATGCAATATACATTGATTGTATCGATACCTAATTCTTTTTTCTGTAATCCATTTTGTTATGGCCACGTGCCCACCACCTGCATCCTCAATGCCTCAAACTAAAATAGGACTTGAAAGTCCGCTTTTTTTAGGTAAGTTACCGCAATCATATGTAAGTTATGTCATCCACTCAACTTTGCAATCATCTCCATTTGATTTCGCTATTTTCTGTAACTTCATGTCAGTGGTCGCCTTTCCTATCACAACGATTTTATTTTATTGGTTTGTAGATTATTCTATTCTTTAAATTATTTTTCCATGTTATTTTCATGGTCACCTTATATATATGTGGTCTTTTAATTCTTGTTTCACCAGGTTTCTAATTCATTTATTGTTTGTGGGTGAAACACTTCTGGTTTTTCAACCTCTCTATTTTGGATTTAATGTTAATATTAGATCCTGGCCATAAAAATAAAATACAAGGCATCAAGGATGGCATTAAATATATGGAAGAAACTGGAAACTCGAGGTACTAACTTTTTTTATTAGTTTTATGTTATTGTTTCCTTATTTCTCGTGTAACCCATTTTCTCTTTTAATCTTCGTTTTCGATTCAAAGTTAATGATGAACACCTTGTTCGGATTAAAAATCTTACGCATTTTACGGGCATTAAATTGATGGAGAGATTTAGAAATTTGTAATGGAAGCCGTAAGAAAATATATTTTCCATATAATTATTCGTGTCTTTTGGGTGTAACCATTTTGATTATCTACCTCTATTTTCGATTTCATATTAATGATCAACATCTTGCGAGGAAAAAAATAAATCTAAGACATCTTTTAGATCATTATTATATTGATATTGAAGGAGAAATTCGAAATTTGAGTTAAAAATAAAATATATTAATTTCTTGTTAATGTGTATTTGTCAAAAGGCATTATTTTTCTCTATTTTGCATTTTAGGTTAATGATTAATGTGAATTTAGAGAAACAAATCTAAGTCTTTATAGCTAGTGAGTTTGCATATAGAAATTCAGAAATAATTAAATTAATTTGATGTTAATTATGTTTGAATATCTAATTTGGATTTTTAAAATATTATTTAAATTATTTATATTTTGAAAAACAACAATGTGACATAATAAAGCTTTTGGTATTTTTATTTTTATTATTTTTCTCTTTTAATTTATGTTTATTTTATTAGTATATTCTTTCAGATTACCTACTTATCTACTTATGAACTTAAATGTTCATAACTAGAGTACAAAAAAATCAACTTGTTTAAATTTGTAATGACATACTAATATTTCATTTAATAATATTTTATTAATTTATGTTACCTTTTATTTTAATGATGCACAATTAACAATTTTAGCAGCATGTGATGATGGTGCAATTGCTAGTTTATACTTTACTCAGTTAAAAAATAAAAATTTAAAATATGCCTTGCAATCTATTAACAATAAGCAAAGTACAAATATTACTCCATTATGAGATAATGTAGCTTTAGGTTTCTTTTCTCTTTCTCTTTTTTGGGATCCACTTGGGCCCAACAGGGATAAACTGTTATATATTTTCTAATGTAGAATTTGTAGGATTTGGCCATTGAGAGGTGTTATTTCTTAACCATTTCAATAATATTTAGAACTAATTGTGAGTGGTGTGAGAGGAAGGGATTTCTTTTGCATGTTTCTAATTGTCTAAAAATTAACTCATGAGTGGAAAAATATTGCAATTGGACTACTAAAAATGCTAAGTTTGTTTGTAAAAACATCATATGCTAAAAATAAAGTGGCAACATTACATTCCTACAGGAATGATCGTGTAGCCATAACCTTCATAAATACTTGTAATGAATACCACATTATCAAAGTAAGAAGTTGCATAACTCCTCTCATAGTTTTCTTCATATATATCATTAATTACATAGAGAAATCAAGCCATCTTCGTTTTGACATGAAATGCAACATCAATTGTGAGGAAGATGACCAGCTTAGCTGAGTAGGTACAAACTCGGTCAAGTTGGACTGGTTTGGTACCAAATTAGCTGATTTATATATTGAATTCGTCAATTTGGTACTAAATTGGTCACCAAACTAAGCAGAGCACCAATTCCATACAGTTGAAGGTCAACTTCGTAAACTCGACCAAGTTCAAGCATGGGTTGACTGATTTTAATAACATTACCCTGTATGCATGTTGGAATGTTATATCAAGGAATTGGATTGAAACATCTTTGATTGGTTCCAAGAGGTCCCAGTACGATGCAATGAAGTCTATGTGTGTCTTTACCCATTCTATCATTGTTTTGGAGTCTCTAAAGACTTGTAATTTGTTGACCCTATTTTATGTTATCAAATTTAACAGAGATAACAGAGCGCATGATTGTTTGACTTCCTTCAATCATGACCTTCTTCATTACAAATGCCTCTTCACATTCCAACTAGCAATCTACCATGCAAAGAGCCCACAACATTGGTAACTCAGACATTAAATCCTCTGGCTAGAACTCCTTGTGCTAGGGTACTAGATTTGCTACCCCTAGATTTCCTTACTAAATTGTTCAACTCGCCAACCTTCCAAAGAGAACCACCCAGGCTTCCACATTATATTTCCACACTCCTTTTAGCTCTTCCAAATTGCCATCCTACACAGGTGTAACATGACCAACCATTGCCATGCTATCTCCCATACCAAAATGTAAATAGTCATCGTCATGGCAGGAACCAAGACATAAATAACTCATCTGCTCTCCTCAAGGAATTTCCACTCCACATAAGCGTGCACAGACCCTAATTGATCCCAATGCTACCTCCGACTATCACCCCATCAAGAAAAATATTAAAATAATTTTAAATATTTAATTGATTTTAAAAATAAAAATTAAATAAATATTTTTGAAAAATAATTATAAATAAATAAATAACAAAACATAATCTTTATTAAAATTTTAGAAGAGAGAATGGATTAAAAATATTTATAATTCAACTATATAAATTATATTAATTTTTATATTTTTTAATTTGAAATGGTTTTATAAATAATGTAATATAAATTTTAGTTTGAATTGATTTTTTTAAATATTTAATTTGCAATAATTTTATGAATAATATCAAATAAATTTAATTTATCAAATTAAAATAAACTTAATTAATAAATATTATCTTAAAATAATTTTAGAAATAATATAAACTTAATTAATAAATATTATAAATAATGCTGAGCTTAAAATAATTTTAGAAATAATATAAAGTAAATTTTAATTTATTAATTTAAAATAAATTATTTTACAATAAATATAAATATATTAAATTTTATAATTTTAAATATATAATTTGTCTTATATCAAATTTTATAATTTTAAATATATAATTAGTTTAAAAATAATAAATTTAGATAAAAATAAAATTTTAGTAAATTATAAATATTTATTTAATTTTAAAAAATAACATTTTAATGACACTTTCAACAAATATTTGTACAATCAATTCTTATTCCATATTTTTATAGAACTTATTAAATGATGAATGCTAATACAATATTTGTCAAAAAGTATTGGAATGTATTTACCATTTATATCTCAATTGCTCAGGTATAATATACTTTGTTGTTATGCTCACTTTTTCAAGGATAGTTGGAGTTAATAAACCAATTGTATTCACATTAATTAGGCCCGAAGAGAGACATGAAGGTAATATTTATAAATGTTTACCTTGATAAATACAAGAAAATAGAACAATTAGTAAATACAAGCAAGTGGAGTATGAAGTAAGAAGATCTACAAGTGTATCCATAGAATATTTGTAGATACCATTTGTAAATTCAAACTTCAAAAAGATAGAGAGTTGATTATATCTAATTACTATTCAATTTAAAAAAAAAAAAACAATTTCCATTTCAAATTTGACAAATAAATTTTTATTCTAATTTTCATTTGAGTAAAAATTATTATTAAAACTGCATCTTTTTGTGCCTTAGCATTTTACTGCATCTATGTTTGAGTGGCCAGCCATGTACACGGCATGAACACTGGCACCGCTCATCATGTGATCATTCTCCGCACCCCCAACGTCACAAATCGCCATGATCATCTACGGATGGGAGTGTAGGATAGCGGATGAACTGGAGTGGAATGCCAGGGGCACATGGTGAGCAGGCACCGGGAGGTGAATCCCGCCGCCAGGCCTCTTGGAGGAGCCATTGTGGTTGCTACCGTAGCAGTGCGGGGTCGACTCCTCTATTGCTGGTGTCTCGCTTGTGATGAAAATTACGATGGCAGTCAATGTGCGTGTGAAAATTATGATGGCATTCACAGGCAGGTCACTTGAGGGCCTCCATAGTGCCTTCAACACCGATTCATGCTGCACCCATTGTTTGTGTCACCTCGCCCCAGATGCTGGCCGCATGGTTCTTCAGGCATTCTCTAGGGAACAAATATTTTTTGAGAAAATGGGAGGCAGGAGACGGTGATCTATAACATTCAAATTTTGAAATTTGAAATTAAACTGGACCATCCCATCTCATTAATCATCCGCTTTCATCATTATTCACCATCCATGATTACTAAATGGAGCCATGCATGCATACATCCTGCACGCGGAATAGAGGCATTAAATAACGAATAAACTGGGAAATATTGGTTGCACTCATTTATTAGGTAAGTTTGACCAACACCTTTTTTCAATTGAAGAAGTGATGGATAGAGTAGCTTTAAGATTTACATTAACCCTAAGAGCACTAGCACAACCTCAGAATTAGTATTGCATTTATTGAAAGCATAATTATGATCAAATATATTATGAATAAGAAAAAATTAAACCAAAATCACCACTTTTGGTTTTAGTAGGGATGGTATAAGGATGTCGAGTATTGGCTTGACCATTGGAGAATAAAGGAGGATATCATTTTCTAGAATAAGGATATTTTAAAAATATTATTACTTCAAAATAAGGCGAAATTGTGGGGTGATAAAGAGTTAGAGGCAAAAAGGAAACTAAGATATTATAAGGAGGTGATAATCTTAATCTAGAAAATCAAAAGTATCTGTCTATTTTAATTAATGTGAAGAAGAAAAGTAACACTAACAAATTCTGATGAGCTTCATAGTGAAACTAGGCTTTGGTCAATTCCCATAACAACATGGAATAAAAGAGTTTGTAAACTTTGCTACACTAAGAGGGTTGAAGATGACAATCACTTTTTCTTATATTGGGTTGAAGATGAAAAACATGTTCTCTTAGATTGTTCATCTTATACTCACATTGGATCTAATTTTCAAAATATTTGTCACTATAAGTGCTCTTGACCTTTTAAATCAAGATAATTATGGTGATCTTAGAACACTTCCTTAATTCTTTTGAGCATAGAAATAAAATGCTAAAGAATTCCTAATAATTTCTTTGTTTTCTTAAAATCTCAAAAACCATATAAATCTTAAAAGATATTCTCTAACTTTATTTTAAAGAATTTTTTTTAATATAATATTGTTTAACTAATTTGTAAACATCTCCGGCCTATTAAATTATAAGTCATCACAATAATTATAACTTTTACATCAAAAATAAAATATAAATTGTAAAATTTTTTAATAATTACCATTTGAGATCACTAGTAAATTATATTAAGATATCATATTGTTTTTATTGATTAATAATCTAACCATTTTTACAATACTCTTTAGTTATGAGGTGATCTTGGTTTTATTATAAAATAAAGGATGAAAAACTCTTTTTCATTAAATCTGAAGTTTACATTGAAGGTAACTTTTCATGGTTTTAGGTTAAAAAAATGGTTCTTCTTAATACTATCTAATTTTTAATTAAAAAGTAAAAGAGAAATTTTTATTTATAATATATTATTTGTAATTTTTTAATAATTTAATATTTTCTTAATTTTAATATTATTATCATTTTATATTTTAATTTTAATTTAAGTTATTAAGTTGTTTTTAACTATTTGTATGTCTTTGAGTGAGTCCATGTTAAAATATATTGGAGAATTTTTAATTTGTGAGAGTTGGTTCATGGAACTTTAGGATAGGAATTAGTTTCTATTTTTTAGGGTTTGGTTTTAACTTCCCTACATCTATGTGTGCTATATATTGATTCAGTTGTATTGATAATGTAGAGCGTTATACAGAGTCAAACTCTCCTAGTTCAGACTCTCAATTGTAAAGCTGACCAATTTTTTATTAATAGATTCAATCCATCATATTTTATCATGGTATCAAAGCTCGAGGGCCGAATCATAGTTGGAGTGTTGTGATCCCTTTGAGTATCTAGGTGGAAGAGGAGAAGCCCGTGATGATTGAGTGAATTTTTTTTCTCAAGATTTGATCGATCAACAATCTTTTTGGAGGAGGAATCACGGTGATCAGCGCGAACCCGTGGGGGGACTCTGCGTCGATAAGCGCGGATCTATGCGGGAGAACAGCGCCAATCAGTGCGATCAACGCGGAAATTGGTCATGTAAGCGCGCCGATGTAGGAAGAGGAGATCTGAAAATAGACCTCTGCTAGTGTTCGCCCACTGATGAAGGGAAGAGATCTGAGACAGATCTACTGCCGGTGAAAGTTTGCCAATGAAGGAAGAGATCTGAGACAGATCTACTTCCAATGAAGGAAGAGATCTGAAGTAGATCTACTACCCGTGTTAGCTTGCCGATGAAGGAAGAGATCTGAAGCATATCTGTTGTTGGTGTAAGCTTGGTGCAGAGGAGACAGAGAGCTCGTATTGAAGAAACCACCGTGGTAGAGACAAAGAGCTCGTCCTGAGAAACAAAAGAGGTTGTGGCAGAGGATTCAAGAGCTTATGGCGCAGTGTGCAAATCAGCCTACTGGATTGATCACATATCAGGTAGACTTGTATTGTGATATTTTTTTTGTGAGGATCTAGGGTTGATCCATTTTTTTCCTGTCAATTACTCTAAGTTTTTTTTAGAATCGTCAAGATGAACAATCAAATAATCAAAGCATACTTGAACAAGAGCAACAAACTCGATGGTTCCAATTACTCTAATTGGAAGTTCAAGATGCAAACTGTGCAAGAAGCATAGGGTGCATGGACGATTGTAAATGGGGATGAGCCAAAGCTAGCAGCAGGAGTCGATGCAACCACAACGATTCAAGACTGGGAGAGGATAGAGAGCAAAGCAAAGAAGTTGTTGAAGATGTCAGTAAAGGACTGCATCATACCTCATATCAAAGAATGCAAATCTGCAAGCGATATCTGGACAGTGTTGAAGGATCTGTATGAGATCAGGAATACAAATCGTCTCATGTTCTTGAAGAGCAAGATTCTCTCCATAAAGATGGAGGAGAATGCAACAATTTTTTCTTTCATATCGCGGATCAAGGATCTTAAGAACAAATTGGAAGATATCAGTGAGACAGTTGCAGATACAGATTTGGTCACGATTACCATGAATAGTATGACTGACAATTACCAAATGTTTATCGTTGGAATAAATGCGAGGGAGAAAGCCCCAAAGTTTGAAGAACTGACAGGAATATTAATGCAAGAAGAAGAAATAAGATCGACTCTAAAACGCTAGAGTGCAGATCTTGCGTTAATGGCAAAGAAGAAATCCTTTAGAGCGAAAGGAAATTCATCACATCAAAATGGAAGAAACCCTCAGAAAATACCGAATCAATCTCAAGGTATGTACCCAAATAGGAACAATTCAGTATTAAAATGTTTCTATTGCAGTAAAATCAGTCATATGGCTAAGCATTGTAGAAAGAAGAAATTTGATGAAGGACAACAAAGATATATGAAACGTGCAGGTCATTTCACAGATGATGACCATGATCAGAATTTCAAACTGTTCATGGCTGACTCTGATGAAAATGTCGAAGCAAACATCTAGTATGTGGATTCGGGAGCGCCCACGCACATGACACGGAACAGACAATGGTTCAAAGATTTCAAAGAAACTAACAAAGGAGTGAAAATCTACCTTTGGCGATGATAGAGGTTATCAAATCAAATGGTACGGGAACATTCTTGTTATTTTTCCTGATGGTAATATCAGACACATTCAAAACGTAATGTATGTACCCATAGTTACAAATAATCTGATTTTTGTATCCATGATTACAGATCAGAACCTCAAGGTAGAATTATTTAAATCCCATTGTTATATTAAATATTTGTTGGATGGTATGAATACTATTGCTTCAGGAATTCGAACAAGAGGTTTGTAAAAATTAAATGTGAGGACAATACCACATCAAGCTTTGACATCATCCATTTTAACTACATAAGAGCTATGGAACCAGAGACTTGGTCACATCAACTTCAACGATCTGTTGTTACTTCAGAAAAAGGGAATGGTAAGAGGTCTTCCTGCTTTAAAATAAGTGCATAATGATTGTGAAGCTTGTGCATTAGGAAAAATGCATAGAGAAGAATTCCTTATTCGAGTAGAAGAGAAAAAGAGAGACATACTTGAATTAGTGCATACTGACTTATGTGGACCTATGCAAACAAGGTCATTAGGAGGTGCACTGTATTTTCTATTGTTTGTTGATGACTGCACAAAGTTTTCTTGGGTATATTTTCTTAGTAAGAAAATCCATACATTTAAATATTTTAAGCAGTTCAGAACTATGATTGAAAAGCAAACACGGAAGTATATAAAAATTCTCCGCTCCGATCAAGGGGGGAGAATACATGAAGGTTGAATTCACCAAGTATTGTAAAGACCATGGGATATTGCAGCAATTCACAATACCCCATATTCCTCAGCAGAACAGAGTAGCGGAAAGAAAGAACAAAACATTGGTGGAGTGTGCTCAGAGCATGTTGAAAGGTAAGGATCTTTCAAATGGTTTCTGGGCTAAAGTGTTGAATATTGCTGTTTATTTGAAAAATAGGAGTCCTACAAAAAATCTCGAGTTAAAAACTCATTTTGAAACATTGTTTGGATTCAAAGCTGCGGTAGAACATTTGAGAGTATTTGGATCTAAAACCTTTGCCCATATTCCAAAGGAAGACGAAAGAAAATTAGATTCAAAACCCATAAGATGCACCTTTATAGGGTATTGCTCAAAATATAAAGTTTATAGGTTGTTTAATCCCTCTACTCACAAATTTTTTGTCAGTAGAGATGTCATGTTGTTTATGATGAATCTGATAAAAGCAATGAAGAATGAGATATTCCTTTGTTAGTGGAAAGAAGTGAAGAAACAAATGATAGCGATGTGAAGCAAAAAAAAGGCAAAGGTAGAAATTTTAAATACGACAATCACGCTGAATCCTTCAAAGGAAATTTAAAGCATGTTGGGGGATCGAAACAGAAAAAGGGTTGATGAGAAGGAAATAATCGATACTCTGAACAAAAAATGCAGATTAGATCAGTTAGGAGTTTGAGAAGAGCCTAGAAATCCGAATGAAAAGCTGAAATGTAACTCTTTCATCCAAAACCTTGACCGGGGCTTATACAGCACCGACCAGAGGTATTTTCACTTTAATTGTAGAAACGACGATTTTCACTTTGAATGTAAAAACGGCGGGTTTTGTACGATGCTTATGTCTCGTATCGAATGAATTATAACAATATGGAACATGAAAATAAATGTGATTTTAAATCGAAGTAACAAAATACGCAAGTTTAAACCATGTAAAATCCTACCAAAACTTAAAACCCTTCCAAGTTCCCAAAATCCAATAATGATCACTTCACATTGAAAAGTAAGATATACCATGCTTATCATGATTTACTTTTTGGCATATTGATTTTACGAGTGCAAGTCCACATCAATCTTTGGCATCACTGAGATAAACCATGATTATCATGATTTACATTTTGGCATATTGATTTTACGAGTGCAAGTCCACATCAATCTTTGGCATGTGAAGTTCCCAACATTAAATACTGATCACTTCACTTTGAAAGGTAAGATAAATAATGCTTACCATGATTTTACAAAGTGCACCACCTCAATCCTTGGCATCAACGCTTTTACATCTTTAGGTTGGAATTTGGAATATGGCTTTTCCTTTATTTTGAAATTTAGCGTTACTCTTTGGCATATTGCTTTTATATCTGAAGGTTACAAGTTGGCTTTTCTCAAATAAGTGGAACTCGGTGATATTCCATAATTATATATTTTTTTGTTTTCTACTTTTAGATAAATATTAAAATAATAATTAACATTAATTATATTAAAAATAATAATATAAAGGTGGCATTCCATAATTATATGTTTTTTTGTTTTTTATTTCTAGATAAATATTAAAATAATAATTAATTATATTAGATAATATAAATTATAATGTATTAAATAAATTTCATATATATATATATATATATATATATATATTCTTATGTGCTTCACGAACTCGACACTTATATGAAAGCTAAAGACATTGAAGGTTACCAAGCGGAAATCTTAAAAATTGGAGGTCTTGTCCTCATCCCCCACATCCACAAGCTTTTCAACCAAATGGTCAAGCAAGGGTTCCCTAAACCTTGGACTTAGAGCCTCATTATCCCTATTTTTAAAAGTGGAAGGGATAAGCAATAATCCTCATAATGATTTATTGTTTCAGGATTTGTCCTCCCAAGCAGCATATTTACACAGTAAAGAATAGCATTTGTTCAGTAAGGTGTTTAAAAAAGTGTTGGCTATTTTAGGTACATTTCAACAACCTTATATCACCTGAAAGATGAGATTATCAGAGAATGTCAGAATATAAATCATGGCACTATGTTATTTATATCTTAGAGTATTTACAGGCTCTGTGAGAGAAGAATTTATGGAATAGATTAGAAGGAGTCAGTCATCTTTGTTCAAGAGCAAACCAACGTATAATTATATGAGAATGTAATCGCTAAGTTAAAGAGCAATGAGGGTATTTGAAGATATTAAGTGCACATCTTAGTTGCACTAAGGTTGCCCCCTCTCCCTACCCTATTTGGCATTTACATCGACAAGCTAGAAGGTTGTTTAGAGGAAGCAAGATGTGTTGGCACGATCTTAGCTGGGATATTCATCTTCCTTCTTCTCTATGCTGACGATATTTTTCTTCTCGCAAGGTGCCAATCTGATATTGATAAACAACTTAGATTTCTTAAGGATTTCTGCTCTACCATGGGTATGTCTGTTAACACTGACAAAACAAAAGTTATGATTATCAAATCCAAGAAGGACACTTATGCTAATTTTATGTATGAAAATAGTAACTTGGAGGAAGTGTCTTCTTACAAGTACCTAGGAATTGATATTCATCACAAGCTCAACTGGAACTATAGCATTCAGAAAAGGATTAATGGGGGTGGAAAGCTTATTTTGGTCTTGAAAATAATTGTAAAACGACAAACCTCGTAATGTGGGATAGAAAGAAGTTCCTCTTTGAAACTTTAGTCACTCCTGTCATCTTATATGGATGTGACGTTTGGGGTTGTGGCATATTTAGAGAATCCTGGAAGCATTTTATAATGTAGAAACTTAAAATTAAAAGCAATACACCCTATCTTATTCTCCTTATAGAAGTGGGTCTTTCCCCTATCGAGAGCCTAGCTATGACTAGGCTTCTATTGTACAAGCACAAGATCAATAGCATAGGAGACCATAGACTTCCTAAGATAGCTGTAAATTCCAGCCAAAACCACCTAAGGCTTGAACGAGGTTGGTATAAAGACACCAGGGTCTGGTTAAAACTTTGGGAGATCGATGAGAATATTGCATTTCAAAACATCAATAACATTTGAAAAATTGTTACTTCTAAGTTAAAAAAAAGAATGTGATGTGAGAAAGATCTAGCAGCTAAAAGAAAATTAAGGTATTATAAGGAGGTCATCAACCCCACCTTAGAAGATAAAAAGTGTCTCTCTTTTTTAATTAGCTCAAAGAAGAAAATTAATATAGGAAAGATTAGAGAAAACTCTCATGAGCTCCATAGTGAAACAAGTCATTGGACAGTTCCTAAAGCACCATGAATGGAAAGGATCTACAATCTCTGTGAGAATATGAACATCGAGGATGAAAATCACTTCCTCTTAGAGTTCCCCACATACAACCACATTAGAGCTCAATTTCATAATATTTGTTGCAATACTGACCTTCCTAGCCTTTTAAGATGTCAAAATTATAGTGAGCTTGGGAGGCTTCTCTCCAAGCTTTTTGAGCATAGGAACAAAATCTTAAATCAAATTAAATAACTCTTTTCTTTAGGTCCGATAAACCAAATATTGGTCTCAGTGGACGTTAACCATCATCATCATCATCATTATCATAATATTTGTGATCATTGGTTCTTTTAACCATGAAGTTCAGAATGTTTAGAGTCATCTTAACCCTGAAGTTGACCAGAATGTCTAGAGAATTGAACCCATGGCTTCTTAATAAGAAAGGCATTTTAATGATGAAGACTCGACCAATTAAACTCACCCTCAAAACTAAAATCAATTTAATAATTTTGATAATTCACTTTGATTAATGTAAAAACTTATTTGTACAATTACATTTCGAAACCATTATTTTAATCTTGAATAACTTTATTAATATAGAAACAATGATACAAATGTTTTATTCTTTCTATATATATATATATATATATATATATATATATATATATATATATATATATATATATATATATATTGAAAGCCTAGATTTTATATGGAAGATTGGATTTAGAAATTTATTTATTTTAAGATTATTTATTATAATTAAAAAAAAACTTTTAAATTAGTTATATTATATTTAATTTCAAATTTCACAACCATATAATAGAGGTTTTTATTTAAATTGAATATATCTTAAATATTTTTGATATCAAAACGAATAAGCCAAATACAAAAGTAATTTATATAAAATATGATAACATTATATTTAAAAAATGAAAAATTATTCTACCATTTGTATTTAAGAGATTGTACTTAGCTCCCTCAAAGAGAAAATTTGAAAACATAATCGAGAACTTATTCGGTACTGAGCTCCTCAATTTTTTTTAATTCCCAAGACCTAATCATCTGTAATGGTATTAAAAAATGGCCCCTGTCTGGTGAGATGACCTATTTCCATGGGTTGGGTAACAGTGTCATGGATTATGTGATTTCTGACACCCCTGTCCTCAACCGTATTACAAAATTTGAGTTACTTAATGGATTCGAGCCTCTCTCTAACCGGAATTCTTTGTCTCTATCCCTCAATCTTGTTATGCATACCACCCACATGAAGGAGACCAATGAAAGCAAAAGACACATTCACTTCAATAGAAGTAATGTCGACCTCTTCTTAAGGTATTTAGAAATGGATTTAGGCTCCATGAATTATAATATCAACATTGATCAAATTTATTACCATTTTACTACTACCCTTTCCAATACCATTAGCAAGTTATCTAATGAGACTTCGTTTAAGCAGAATAATAGAACTTCCAATCCATGGTATGACAAATATTGTAAAATTTCCAGGAAAACAATTAGAGATGCTCCTAATGAAATCATTAGGCTCTGGAATATAAATAAACAAATATCTCATCAAGAGGAAGAATAGGTCATATATTAATAAAAGACAAGAACACCTTCTCCACCCTTCTAAGTCGCGGCCGAAATTTTTTGGCGTAATGTGCTTGTTCGTAAAACCAAATATAATCATTCTATCCCCTAATAAAATTGGGACAACTATATTAAGAAGTTGTATGAGTCTCCGGACACTATGTGAACTACCTTAAACACTCCTATTAAGGATGATGTATTCTCTCTGGAAGACGTTGAGTCTGGGATTAATAATATTGCTAATGTAAATGCTAAAGATATTGAAGGATACCAAGTTTAAATCCTTAAAATAGGGAGATCTGTCCTCATTTCTCATATCCATAAGCTTCTCAATTTGGCTCTAAAGCATGTCTTCCCTCATCTATGGATGCAAAGCCTTATTATGCCTATATTTAAAAATGGGGACAAAAGTGTTCCTTCTAAATACATGACCATTATGATTAGCCACATCCGAGCCAAGCTTTATGGGATCATTTTGGAAAAGAAGCTTAGCCTTTGGCTTGAAAGCGAGGGAAAAAGAGCGAAGGGAAAGCTAACTTTAGGAACCATCACTCAATTATCGACCATCTTGTCACTCTCAGAATCATTGCAGAGTAATGTTGCAATAGTAAATCCAATCTCCTTTTTTGTTTGGTGGAATTTAGAAAAGATTTCAACACTATTCCTCAATATAAGATTTGGGGGAGACTTGAAGAGATCATGGTTCCTCCTGAACTAAGGATTGTTGTGATCTGCCTCTACGTGACTGTCACTGTCAAGATTAAGACCAACAAAGGGTGGTTGAAATACATTAAATGCAATATCAGAGATAAGCAAGGGTTTTTCCCTATCCCCTACCATTTTTGGCATATACATCGATAAGCTAGAGGAATGTCTGGAAATTGCGAGATACCAGGGCACTGAGCTTGTTGGTGTAATCATTACTCTTCTCCTTTATGCTGATGATATCATTCTTCTTGCAAAAAGCCATGATGACCTAGAAAAGAAACTTAAGAATCTTCATGACTATTGCTCCAAGATGGGTATGACAGTTAATACCGACAAGACTAAAGTCATGATCACTAAATAAAAAAAGATCACCTATGATAGTTTTGTTTATAATAATAAATTCTTAGAGAAAGTTTCCTCTTATAAATATTTGGGTATTGACTTTCCTCATCAACTCAACTAGAATTATAGCATCGAGAAAAGGATTATTGGAGGCTAGAAATCTTATTATGAGCTTGAAAACAATTGTAAGTCAATTGATCTTTGTGTTTGGAGTAAAAAGAGGTTCCTCTTTGAGACTCTCGTCACCCCTGTTGACTTATACGGATGTGAAGTTTGGGGTTTCAATATATCCAAAGAGTCGTGGAGGAAGATTGAGATGATTCAAAAGAAAATCATAACCTACAACTTAAAGATCAAGTGAAATACTCCCTATCCTATCTTCTTGATCGAAATTGGTTTGTCCCCCATTGAAAGTACGACTACGTTTATATATCTAATGTATAAGAAGAATATTTATAGTATGGAATCCAAAAGGCTCCCAACAATTGCTTCTAACATTAGTCAAAACCCCCAGCTTCACCTCAAGTGCAGGTGGCATAAGGATTCCCAGTCTTGGATCAACCATTGGGGAATTAAGGAGGAGATCAGTATGGGAATCAAAGATAGTGTCAAAGATACTATTACCTCCAAGTTTAAGGATAAGTTGTGGGAGGATAAGGAGCTGGAGGGTAAAATAAAACTAAGATACTATAAGGAGGTGATCAAACCCACCCTTTATAACCAGAATTATATCTCTGTGCTGACCAACACTAAGAAAAAAAGGAACATTGTTAGGATTAGAACTAATTCTCTTGAGCTTCAAAGTGAGAATGGGTAGTGGTCTATTCCCAATACTAACCAGAACCATATAATCTCTCATATTTGTGATACCAAGAAGGTGGAAGATGAAAATCACTTCCTTTTAGAGTGCCCGACTCTTACACACATCTGCTCTCAATTCCCTAACATATGTCACACTTCTCAGATATTCTTGACTTATTAATCCATTCCATCTATAGCGATCTTAGAGCGCTTCTTTCCCTTCTCTTTGATCATAGAAACAAGATTTTGAAGAATCACACTTAGATTCTTTTTCTTTTTCTTCTCTTGAGGTATGATAGGCTGCATTGGTCTTAGTGGACATTAATCATCATCATCATCGATAATGTTATATTCTTAATTTATAGTTTATTGATAATCATTTTCGTAATAAAAAATTTGAATAAGTAATATTTAAAATAAGTTATTTTTATTTTTAATTTTCAAATAAAGTAATTTAATAAATTACCTTTTAAAACATTAAAAAAAAGATGATAAACGTTTATAATTAAATTTATATAAAATAAAAACATTTTGACTTGTAAATAAGAAAAATATTCCCTACTTTAACCAATGATTATTAATTAATTTATTTTTGTTGAAGGAACTTTGATGGAGTGCTATGGCACATGTTTAGTGTCCCAATGATGTGTGTTCAAGTGTATGGAGGTAGGCTATAAGTTGGCCCTTGTGGGATTTATGAAGTAGTTGTTCTCCCTAGTGAAATAGTGGCAGGCATATGTTGATTCCACTAAGGGTAATGGTGGGTTCAAGTCTCCAGAGACCCTTGTGGCATTTATGAAATAGTTGTTTTACTTGGTGCATAAGCTGAATCTTGTGGCATTTATGAAATATTTTTTATACCTCTTGAAATAGTAGCAGTAGTATGTATGAAGTTACTAATTCCACTAAGTGGGTTGTACTCATTCCTTCTAAAAATTATTATTATTTTATGCCTTCACACACCATATTGTATGCCCTTCTTTCAAAAGGAATGATTGCAAACCAATCATCCCTATCACTTGTATTTATTGTTATTATTATAATCTCTTCAAATTAGTGTTTGAGATATTGTATTTGAGATAAAATTCCTTGGAATATGTAAATCGATTCAAATAAGTGAGGTTCAAATTAAATTGTAGCATTGATTATCCCCACAAATCCCTAGTTATATTCATGATTCCCTTGATTTCATGATAAGGTTGGTTGTTCCATCTGAGATAAAAGTTTCCTACACCACTCCATGTATGTTCTCATCAATTTAACATAGTATCAAACAAGTCAATCACAAAGCACCAATATATTATGAAATAATCAACCAAAATAAACAAAACAATATGTGCTTCCATATCCGCATATACCAAATTAATGTTGGAAACAATGTTAATACTAAGGGGTGTTGGGGGGGGGGGGAGTATGGCCTAGATCAGTATTAGGGCTAATTCAGACTTTTTTGCCAATTTATATTTAAAATTTAAACTTGGAATCCATTAAATGTAAGAAACTATTAACAAACAATAACAATAGTCATATCAACCAATACAAGCCTTCAAAACTTGAGAAACAAACACAAGAGACACAAAGGTTTAACTTGGAAACCCTTCCACAAGATAAACCACTAAAGCTTGTTTTGTTATTGATGTAAAAGGAAGAGAACCTACTCTATTAAATCAATTTTTTTGTGAGCCACCAACCACAAAAATCACCAACTCCCTTTGATTGTTTGCTAGCATCCACTAGTAGGAAGAACCAACTCCCTCCTTTTGTAGACACTCGATAAGCTTACTAGAAGCACCACGTTAAGCATCAACTTCACGGATTTTTTTCACACACAAACTTGTAGCTCCCTGGATTTATGCAAGCACTAACTTGGAGGACGCACCAACCCCCAATCTTTATTTAGAGACACACTAAGATGGAAGCACCAATTTCCTATATGTAGGATCCAACCCACACTCAATAAGGAACAAATGTTCACTGTATATGGTAGCCACTATTCCTGATATCAACTTTGTTTTCCTCAACCCTTTCCCCATGAATCATTCTCTGTGTTTTGCTTGCTCTATAGTAGCCCATTGTTTTGCTCAACAACAGTCACTCATCACAACCATCACAAATCTCTCTCTCCAATTTGCATCATCCTTATGCTATGAACCCTCTTCTATTCCACAGACTCGATTGAACTCACATAGAAGCACTAACCCAATCAACCTCTTTCCTCTGCAACATAGGCACACACAACCTCTATCTTCACCACATGCAAACTTGACCTCTTCTCAACAACACACACACACACAACTCTCCACACAACTCACTCAACAATGCTGCTTTCCCCTGTTTCTTAATTGCAATCCTGATTTTTGTTCCATTGTTGCACTCTGGTTGACATTGTCTCTACTATCATCCAAAATTCCTAAGAGTGTACTCCCAACATGCCTCTCCATTATGTTGTTGTATCCAAAACTTGACCATTGTAGCTAAATTAATTCAAGGAATGGGCTTTTGAGAGATCTCCCATACTGAGAATTAAATCTTAGTCAAACTGCAAACTCAAGGATTTATTCCATTAAAATCTACATACACACACAACATGGCTCTCCATTCCAATTTCGCTTCTAATTTTAACATTGGGAAATGGGATCCTAAGCATTTATCCATAATTAGAATTAATTCTCCGTCAAACTACACAACGGTAAAAATGTACTGAAACATCGCTTCTCTAAGATTGGTATGATCTTCATTAAATTTCATGAAGCATGACGTGAAGACCAATCATATATTTTCTAGAGTCGACTACCACCTATACAAATCATGGTCCTCTCTGTCTTAGCCTCTTGCCTTCGACAATGGCCATTGAGTCCATTACAACATTTTTGCAATTGTGGTCCTCAGTACCTTGAATCATCTCTCTACAGTTTCCATTAATCTAGCTACTGACTCATCCATGCCTACATAATTGCCTCTAGAGGTCCTCCAAATATGGCACAAGTGGTAAGCTTGGCCCAAGGTGGTAAGGTTCTTCCAAATATAACTCTGCGACCCTTTTTTAATTAAAGCCCCTCCCATGTTGACGCTTAACCTCTTGTCCAACATAGCACAACTTCTTCTAATCGTTGACTAAGCCTTTAGGCACTAAGCTGCTCTATGCCTTGCGCGAGGCAAGTTCCTTTGTTAACGACTCCGCACTATTGGTCACACCTCTATGCAAGGCAACCAACCATCAGATGAAGGTTGGAGCTACTTTATTTCTAATAAAAAAAATTAAAATCGGGTTAGCGCTTACCCACTCCCAGAGCCTCTGCAACTCTTTATTTTCTTTGCACCCTTTGTTTGCACCTATGGAATAGAGCCATGTGTGGGCGCTCAACCTGTACCTACCTTCCTCTAAATGTATTGAGTTTTGGTATCATTATTAACTCATCGGGGTCATGTTGTTTAGTTGACGTGTCTTGTGGGGACTGTGTAACCTATTTCTCATTCGCTTCCACAATGCCACAAGATTGTTTGTCAGTCCTACATGTCTTGGTGCTTTATATTCCTCTATGTCCTAGCAGGATGAGATTTTCTAGTGGGGTATTCCCAATGAATTTTTCATTGGTCGCCGCTTTGTTTACTACCATCATGTCCCAACGCCCTACAATCTGGTGCATTTTCTTTGCACCTGTTTATTAACCGTCAAGGTCATACCTCCGGGATGACATCACTCTTGCCATGTGTCGAACTATGAGTGGTGACATGTGTTACCTAGAAAAGGGCCATTCTTGTGCCCAAAAATGTTGAATCTGCCTGCCACTTGTCCATACTAACTTCATTCAGGCTAATCAATTTCTTTCACCTATCCTCTAGGAGGAAAGAGAATATATCCTATGAAGCCTTGTTTTGTGACCAACCTCTATTATAATAAAATGTTTCTGGGTTCAAAAATTAGGATCCAACACCACTCCTGAGTGAATTGTGGTTTTGGGAGGGGTGCCCCTGGAGTAACTATCTATCGTTGATGTGTGTGATCAACTGTGTGGGAAACCCCTTTCGAGAACTCGAGGTCTTAAACGACTTTTCTCTATTGATATGTCAAAATGGTGTTGCATGGCCCAACGCCTATCTCTCGACGCTTCCATTATGTGCCCTTTTGGAATTTACAGGCTAGCCCTCAACATGATAAGTTGTCAAAGTGGGGACCTCCTGCTCGATTCCTCAATGGTCTACACTCTGTTGTCATGTCCTACTCACTTAGACTTGGGAACTAAAATAATTCTGCTGGGGTGAAACATCTGGGGTAAGCCTATCGGGCGCGCTTGTCAAGTGGGCTCCACCTCAACCAATCAAAATGCCTCTCGTTGCTTTGTCGTGCATGTCATGTCCAACCAGGTCTTCCATTACAAGCTTCATTAATAGTTCCTCTAAATCTGGCCACTCCAAAACTTGGTCACGCATTTGTCCCAAGGCCACATTTACCTCTTCCATCTTAGTTTGTGATGCAGGTGCACCTAACCTAGGGTTGACTGTTTAATATGGGAGTTAGTTAAAAAATTTAGGATGTTATTATTTAAAGTATTTTTTCCTATAATTTTAGGAGAGAATGAGAAATATTGTAAATAAGAGTATGTTCGAGAGTATTATGTAAGGTTTGAGAGATTTAAGGGATAGTTGGCTCTTATATATGGATAAGGGATTATATGAGAGATTTTATGGATTGTGAGAGATAATTTTGGAACTAATTTAGGGATTTAGAACCTACTTTAGTTATAATCTATTTTTATGGGAATTACAAGAGATATTTTCCTAAGCTCGACAAGGACAATAAAAAAAATAGGAAGAGAAGAATCCCATATTATCAAAGAAGTGGAGGAAGCTGAAAAGAAGAAAACCAAGAAGGAGGAAGTAAAATATCTCTACTATGATTGAGATAGTCTTCCTCATCCAGGTTATTTTCAAGTCTCTATTTTCAAGTTTTTCTGTTATATATCCACCATGGTAGGAGTCATTAATAAGCATGATAGGATGCATCATGGCATCATAAATGCATATGATTGAAGGCAAGATCTCATGACGTTATCTTAGAAGAAGAAAGAAATATAGCTGAGATAGAGGTCTATGGAAGCCACCTATTGAAGGATATAGCTCTTGGTAACCTCATTAGAAGTATAAGTAGTTCTAATGGGAGGAATAAATCATATAGTATAAAATATCATCATACATCACTCAAGAGGAGCATTTTATATATGAGGATGATAAAGATCCCCTGTTGAAGGTTCACCTATTGATAGGAGTAGGTGTTTCACCAAGAATTCCACCGTGCATGGGATTCATGGAGTAAATGTATGATCCGAAGAAGGTCAAGGTGATTGCGTTTTTTTCAATAAAGGAAGTTGTTAAAGGAATTTTAGATGATTGAAAGGAAGAGATGATGTATGCATGCATATAAAAGTCAAGTCATGTCATATGGTTGCAAGGATAAATTCTCTATCTTGCGAGCATGATAAAAATAAAGGATCTCCTCCTTTAAGGCATGGGTCACATATTTGATGAAATCAATATGATAATTCCTCATAAGAAATATGAGTTGGTTGAAAAAGGAACTACCGATGGAAGTTTCAGGATGCAATATGTGAAGAAATTAATGAAAGATCGTGAAAAATGCAACCATGGTAAAGGAAATCAACATCCAAGGACTGAAATAATTGACAATGATATCTCTATGGGAAATATATGAAGATCTTAATAAATATTTAAAAATAAATAGACCCTTGAAGTTGAATATATTTTTGGAGATGTGTCAATCTGTGTGCAGGATGTTGATGTAAACAAGGAGATGCCATGATGAAAGACCATCATAAAGTTAATTTTGATTTAATGATCATTTTTTATTTTTGACAGTATCTAGATGGGCTAATGCAGGGCTTCCAAGAAAAGAGATATGGATGAATTCTACAACTGATGCTCATGTGGTAGGATGAAAGGTCCTTAAGGAAACATGCCATGAAAAAGGGAGCAAGGCATGAAGGAAGTCCAAATATGTACTAACGAATCACTTTCCAATGAAATGAAGGATGACATGACTAACATGATTCATGGATGAAAATGATGGATGGTAGAGCATTCATAGGGCATTAATTCCTCAAGGAATGGGTGAGCAAGGAAGGTTGAGCAAGGCAGAGAATTGGCTAAGTATTTGTCCAATTTTTCCTATATCAATGTGAGATAGATGGTAGGGTGCGAAAGTTCTCTTGTGAGAGAAAGCATTGTATTGTTTCATGATCCTTCAATTTATAGAATATATAGATAGCAGGGTTTTAGGTAGCATGCTTTCCCCAAATAGATATTGTGTTGTGAGATTGATTGTCTCTTTCTCTTTCTTGTTTATGTGATTGTGTGATCATTTTTTGTTTCCACAAATTGTAGAATGGATTCAATATATTGTTTTAGTAAATCATAAGATCATATGAATCTCATTGTTAGAGTTTCTACAATTTCTATCCCTTCATAATGGAATATATAATATACTTGTAAGTCAAGTGAATCATCATCATACGTTAAGTGAATAGTAAATCTAAATTTTTTTATCTAATAAATTAAAATCCGTGGAAGTCATGATATGATTTGGTAGTAGACAACTAGGTAGCAAAAGTTGACATGGATCAAGGTTTCTAAGTTGAAAGATGGAAATAAAAGGGTTTCGAGCTTAGGGAAAGAAGGGTCAAAGAAGAGCACAGGTCAGTAAAAGTATCAGTCCCTGTGTCAAAAAAAAGGGTGATTCAGAATATGATGAAAAGTAAAATCATTCCTCCTTAATCAATAAAAATAAATTTGGAAACCCTAATGTTCTAGTCACAAACCCTAGGGAAAATTAAAATGAAAAACAAGTTGAAATTTTGCAACTAGGTAGCATAAGTTGACATGGACCAAGGGTTATAAGTGGAAACATGAAAATAAAAGGGTTTTGAGCTGAGGGAAAAATGGGTCTAATAAGAGTGCATCATTAAAGGTATCAGTCCCCATGTCAACAAAAATGGTGATTTAGAATATCATAAAAGGTAAAAAAATTCCTCCTCACTAAAAAAAAAAACAATTTGGAAACCTGACAGTTCTAGTCACAAACCCTAGGGGAAATTTAAATGAAAAACAAGTTGATAATTTTCAACTAGGTAGCAGAAGTTGGCATGGACCAAGTGTTATAAGTTGAAACATGAAAATAAAATGGTTTCGAGCTCAAGGAAATATGGGTCGAAGAAGAGAGCACAAGTAAAGGTATCAGTCCTTTTGTCAACAAAAAGGGTGATTCAGAATATGATGAAAGGTAAAACCATTCCTCTTCACTCAACACAAATCAATTTGGAAACCCTAAGGTTCTAGTCACAAGCCATAAGGAAAATTTTAATAAAAAACAAGTTGACAGTTGGCAACTAGGTAGTAGAAGTTGACATTGACCAAGGGTTATAATTTGAAACATGAAAATAAAATTTTTTCGATATAAGGGAAAGATGGGTTGAAGAAGAGTGCACCAGTAAAGGTATTGATCCCTGTGTCAAAAAAAGGGTGATTCAGATTATGATGAAAGGTAAAAGCATTCATCCTCAATAAATTGTTGGCAATATGATGCAGAGTGTTGTCCTTGATGGCGACCTACTTGATAAAGTTGATGACAACCTACTTGATGGAGTTGTCCTTGATGGAAACCTACTTGATAAGTTGCCTATGATAAGAAACCTATGTGTTAAAGATGTAAGAATGATGTATCTCCATCAATGCCAAAAGAGGAGCACTTGAAACAACAAAAAAGAAAAGTGCAAATGAAATATGAAGCTGAGGCAGTTTTAGAAGGGTTAGTTGATTGGAGATCTGGAAAGGCAGCAGAAACATCAGAGAAAACAGTGGCAGAGGAATTGGCATCCGAAACAGTAACTAGGAACAGAGAAAAGAAATGTAGCAGAGAAGAACAGAGACAGAGTGCATCTACAGTTTGAGCTACAAAGAGCAGTATCAGTCAAGGAGCAGGGACAAGCAGTGAATTGAAAGTTGTCCAGAAACAGTATAGGAAGAAAAAGGCCATCAAATAGAAAAAGGTTCTGCATTCTCTGTATATTCTTAATAGAATTCAGAAGGAACGATAGTTGAGTCCCTGAGAACAACTATGAATAATTATCCGTAAACATCATAAACCCTGTGGCAAGGATTTGAAATTAAAGATTTAGTGTATAAATTGAAGGAATTAATGGTTGCAGAGATATGATGATTGTAGCATAATACAGTGATCAGCTTGCAAAATCAAGAACTTGAATGTAGAAGCGGAACTGTGACAAGATAGGAAGCAGAATTGAAGACAGAGTGACATTGTGTTGTGTCGAGGTTGGAAGGCAGCAACTGGTGTAAAGAATGAATGTTAAAAGACTCAAACGAAAATTGTGAACAGAGCGTTAAATTTAGCAATGGATATGTAATAAAAGTAAAAACATTAAAGCGAAACTTAATTATAATAATACATTTAAAAGGCAACGGAACCCTACGTGGAAGAGTGGAACCATGACCGAGTGAACAGTGAAGGTGGTTTACGGTTTTCATCGCACCACCTATGCGGAGTAAGCGGTATTTCCTGGTTGAGGAGCGATTCCATAGAGTGCTCGACACGCGTCCCTGTACGACTTCACAAAACCACTTTTCATTGTGCGACATCGCGCGTTATAGTTCGACCCAGGACGCCCAGCGATATCGCTGAGCGCCGTTGATCTGGGAAGGGGTCATCGGACAGTCATCATTTGTTGAAGGTGAACGAAGATAAACACAGGTACGACGTACCATCGCACGTTAACGTTCGGCATCGGAGGTCGAGCGATATTCATATACGCCGTTGATATAGGAAGGGGTCATCGGACAGTCATCATTTGTTGAAGGCGCTCGAAGATTAACATAGGTACGGCGGACCATCGCACGTTAATGTTCGGCATCGGAGGTCAAGCGATATGCATATACACCATTGATCTGGAAGCTTGTTAATCTAATGGTGATCGGACGCTGGACTTGCGCGAAATTTACTTATGGTACCGTGCGCATATTTGATTGGCTATTGACCATATTTTTGGGCTCAGGGTCAAAGGTTTATCATATTGTTTGGAAGCGTTAATATGCCAAAGGTTAACCTTAATCCTAAATTTAAGTTCAAAAGTATTAAATTAATTATTTAATTACCAAGATCAATAGAACAATGAGAGTTATGGAGACCCCGCTGGATTATCTACTTTAACCTCGTCCAGGAATACCATTAGCAAGTGAATGGTTTTGACCCAAGGTTTTAATAAAGGTGAAAACTATATAAGGTGATGAGGATCATGAAGAACGGTGGGCAGGCGAAAGGGTTGATATTAAATGAATCTCTTTTAGAGATATCTGTATGAATAAACTCTGATAATATCTGAATCTATGGTGCACCTGTGAACATGATGATTGATCAATATCTCTAGATCAGAGGATGATTATTTCTTGGTTTAATCAACTGATGAAATAATGAAGAACATGTGCATACGTAAGGGTGGTGAATGAATAAATTTCTCTAAGGAATATCTGCATGGATGAACTATGTTCTTAACTGATAAATCTGAATCTACGATGCACCCATGGATATAATAATCTGACAATGATGAATCTCTAGTTTGAACGACAGACTAAATCATGAAGAACTGGTGTGAGTGTACTGAATGAATAAATCTAGTGGCCTGCAAGGTATGTCGTGTGGAAATTGGTGGATCCAGTATGAAAATTGATGAAACGTGGTCCGTAGTAGATCTGAGGGTCGAAGCCTTCAATGAGGGGGTTGTAGCTCCCTTCTAGTGGTAGCTGGTAAATGAGAGCAGGGGGTAGTAGCTCCCTTCCAGGAGAGGCTAGTAAACGAGAGCAGGGGGTAGTAGCTCCCTTCCAGGAGAGGCTGGTAAACGAGAGAAGGTTGTAGCCTTCTGCAGGTGGGTGCCTGCGTGCTGGTATAAGTCTGCACCAGCATATATTGTAAGAATTTTTCTCTATAATAAATATTGATGACTGAGATTACAACAGCGATGGTTTTCTCCCGAATTGGGTTTCCACCTTAAATCCTGGTGTTCATATGTGTTGCTTATGTTTGATGGTTTTTTTTATTATTTCTGTTCATGCTTACTGCTTATCTGATGAATGAATGATGCAATGATCTAAGAAAAGACATAATAAGATCTCTGGACATACAAGTTGGATGCAGTAATGTAACATATGGTTTTAAGAGAAAGGAAAACTAAAAATTGTCGGTCAGCTCCAAATACTGATTCACCCCCCCCCTCTCAGTATTTTTTTTCCCAACAATTGGTATCAAAGCTGGTCCTTATGTAGAAGCTTGATCACTTGAAGGAGATCCGTCTCAATGGGAAGGAAGCAAAAGAAGAAGGCTACTCAAAGAAAGGAGATATCTCAGAAAACATGTATAGCAGAAAATGAAGATAATGAATCAGGTACTGATTGTTGTTCTTGTAATTCACTTCCTTGTGCATGCAATGGTGAAGATAGAAAAAAAGAAAGTGAAAGTAATGATTGGGATCAATTTAAAAGGAAGGAATCTATCTACAAAGATGTGATCTTTAGAAAGAATGGACAGATAGAAATGTATCAAAAACTGCAGGATAAAGTAACCAATCGAAGTGAAAGACTTGAAGCAGAAATCATCTCTCTGAAAGAAGATATGGAAAAATAAAAAAGGAAGAATGAAGAACTTCTACAATCATTTGAAAAAGAAGGACTTGAAGCAGAAATCATCTCTCTCAAAACAGATATGGAAAAATCAAATAAGAAGAATGAAGAGCTCTTACAAACTTTTGAAGAACAAGAAAATGGGTTGAAAGAAGAGATTTTAAAATTGAATGATCAAGTAGAAGAAGGAAGAAGGGTCGAAGAAAGTATGAAGAATAAATGCCAAAGATTGGAGGTTGAGGTAAACATTTTAAAAGGTAAATTAGAAGAAAAAGATAAATTCTTGAGATATCAAGATAGTACTAAGATTCTGGATAATATTCTTAGTAGTCAAAGGTCTCCTTCTGTTAAATTTGGTATTGGTTTTCATGAAACTGTTAAAGGAGAATCTAGTTCACAAGAAAGTGCTAATGATTCAAAGGATATAAATGCAAAACCTGAAGTATTGACAGAGACAAAAGATCAACCGACAATCATGAACTCTCAAAAGAAATCATTCAATAATGTTGAATGCTTTAAGTGTCATAATTATGGGCATGTTGCAGCCAATTGCAGAAGCAGATTGTTTCAGTCACAAACAAATAGATTCCACATAGAAAGGTGCTTAGGTTTCTTTAAGGGATATTGTTTTTCATGCAGCAAGTTTGGTCATAAAGCAGCTGATTGCAATAGAAGAAAGAATAGAATAACACACTATGATCCTTATGCTTACCTTTCTGGTTGCTTGTGCTCAACTTAGTGTTCCTAAATTGAGTTCATTAATTGTCAACCAGGGTTAGTAAACTGTTGAAGTGTGGTGCACTATATGTGCCTAGATATTTTTTTCTCACTACGTTGTGTTTAGTGTTTTATGATGTTTTTGGTTTTATGGTTTTATGGTTGAAAAGGGAAAGAACTAAGTGCTGGTGAAAAGAAGCTATTGGTTATATTAAAATAGAACGAAGCCTAAACTATGGATGGCAAACAACAAATGCAAAGCTTGATAATGACTTCATTGCAAGAAAATAAACCACAACATGAGCTTAAACTTATCCAATTCATTCATTAAAGATGTGTTGGAAGAGCTTGAGAAATGGACAAGTTAAGTGTGAATGAAGTTGTTACACCATTTTTTGGTCATCTAACCTATTATCATTAGATGGACCCAAGTACACCATGTAAGACCAATTTTACCCTATGTAAAATTGCTTTCACTATGTAAAATAACTTAATAAAACACATTTATTAGGTTGTTTATGGTCTAAACAGGAAACCCCAAAAGGAAATATTAAAAAAACCTATATTTGTTTGATTTTCCTCATGGAATAATTAATTAAACCATAATTTAATTATTATTCCCAGTCATGTTTAACCCAAAAACAAAGAAATTAATTAGATAAACCCTTATTTATCTTATTATTTTCTAGGAATAATTATTTAAATCTTATTTAGATAATATTCCTTGTTAAATATGACCAAATCACCCACAAATAATTAAATAAATCATTATTTATTTAATTCTCCTTTAACCACTTCCTTAAAAAGATAAATAAATCATTTATTTATTTATTATTGACAAATAAAGGGATTTGACCCAAGTCAAATACTTTTTCCCTCCAACAAATATAATAAAATATTCCATAAAAGGTGGATCTAGATTTGGTTAATGTTATTTTAATCATGCACCAAGATCTAGAATGACCCAATATTTTATTATAAATAGGAGGGTTTTTTCTATCATTCTTCACCTTTTGTTGCCTATTAGATCACTCTGGATCTATACACTTGGTCACATTTTTTCTACATTATTTGCTGTGCGAGCTCCCTTTGAGTTCTATCTTTGTCTGGGTTTTCTACACCAACAAGAGAGAGAAATGATAGATCTGAAGTGCCGAGGACTTCCAAGAACCCATCCCATTGAGGAGAATTGGAAAATTCTTCTTGTTTTCCTCCCAAGTGCCCTTAATACAAAAATTCTTTCAAAAAATTGTTCTTGTCTTGTCTATTGGATATATGGAGCAAAAACTTCTTTTTACTGCTTAATGTCTTTCTATGCATAGATCTGGTTTTTTGCAGCTCTTGTCTTGATCAACTAACTGCAGATCTGAAGATATTGGCAGCCACTTTTGATGTTAGGGCTATTATTTATGCGTAGCTAAAGTGGTCTTTTTTCGTACACATCGACAAAGAATTCATACTAACAAATGGCGACTCCACATGGGTTTTAAATTACAACTGCTGTCATTTTTCATATTCCTGCATATCCAGCTACTTCAGACCCTAGGGTTTCTTTTCAGCTTTTTGTTTTTCCTATTTTCATGGTGTTTTTCCCCTATAAAACCCTCAAACATTAAAATTTATAACTTCCGCGTGTTTCTGGCCCTATTGCGCAGGTGACAGACATCAGCCGCAACTGAGACGACAACTTTTCTGAAAATCTGCCGCCGGGACACCCGGAGCTTCAGGTCGCACTTTTCAGCCCATAAATTGCGACCTAGACCTCCAGGTCGCACTTTTCAGCCCCTTTTCTGCGACTTGCACTGAAAATAGGTCAGAACTTGCGACCTGCCAATTTTTCTGGGTTTTTCTGAAGCTTCTGTCAGGGTTTTCTAGCCTCTGTCTCAGCCCGTTTCGACCTGTTTCTGATATTTTTTGCTCATCTAAGTGGAAACATAGCCCCCTAGGGCTTCAGTACCCTCCACTTTTGGTGGAAGAGTTTTTATCTGTTTCAGGTCTATTTTTTCCGAGTTTCAGCCCCCCTTTTTCCAGATCTGATACCTCCTTTTCAGACCTCTTCTAATCAGCTCTTCTCCCTCTCAAATCACCTCCTGAAGATTTGTTTGGATCTAATTTTAGGGCCTACTCCTTGCCCCTTCTACTTTTTGCTGATTTCCTCCTTTTTTCCAGCCACCTTGCCTCTGCCTCTTGGCTGTGATCTGCACCTCTTTTCAGCAGCTTTTCCCTTTAGATCCCTGTCCCTTTTTGACCCTAGATCTATTGGCCTCTTTTTAGTGTGTTTTGACTAGATTTTTTCCCTCTCTTAGATTAGTTTTGAGAGACCCGCCTTTTTTGGTTAAATCGATGCAATAGTAGCTGTTAATTTTCTGTTATTTCAGCATTATATACTATTTTTGCAGCATTATTTTCAGTTACGCAGCACACTTTTTCTCTTGCTCTCAAAACGAAAAGGGTTTAAAAATTAAAATTAACGCACGCCACACACTCACCCTAAGAGAAGAAGAGCCTGGTTTACACCGCCAGGCAAAGACTTTAAAATCAACTGACACTGCACCTATCTGCCCTTGTTTCGACATTGTAATCACTTGATTCTGCACCTCCTTGCCCTTGTGGTCGTTCTTCTTCCCCTTGTGCCGTGTTTGTGTTGTCATCATTGCGCCCCCAAGGCACACTTCCCGAAGACTTCTTGGCCTTCACCCTCAGTTTCTAGTCGATCGACCTGCTCCGTCCCGCCGTCGTCGAGCCAGTCCTCCTTCGAGTCCGCACTCCGACTCCTCTTCTGATTCATTGGGTTCTCCTTTTACTTCCGGTTCTCCCCCTGTCACCTTCACTATGTCTGGTCCAGGGCCTAACGCTAGCGGTAATCCCGGCCCTAATGCCGGGACTGCTACTAGCGGAACCGCCATAGGAACTACCTCGGCTGCGCCCTTTCTCCCCTTCATGGCAGGCCTCAGCCTCCCCGATTTGGACCGGTTGACAAATGACCCTATACACCATGACGCTAGTTGGCCTGCTATGCCGACAAAGCTCCCTTCCGACATCCCAAAGTTTGAAGGCCTTGCTGGAGAAGATCCTTCAAATCATGTTCGATCTTTCCACATGTGGTGTTCATCTACCTCCATTACCAATGACTCTGTCCGTCTTCGGTTGTTCAAACGAACGCTTACAGGTGCAGCTTCTAAGTGGTATGTTGATCAACCCACTTCCTCTCATACCACCTTTGCAACTCTTGCTCGGGCTTTTTTATCTTACTTCCAGCTTCCCCTTCGTTATGACACTGGTATCGAACTTTTGACTTCTTTCTGTCAATCATCTGCGACCCACCTATCCGATCATGTCCAGGAATGACGGAGACGAAAGAGCCTATGTCAATCCCCTACCTTCGAAGAATGTGTCTACATGGACTGGTTCCTTATATCTCTCTTGCCTCCTATCGGGAAAGATGTCGCATCGCATTTTCCCCAAATCGAAGAAGCCGCCCTCCAATTGGCGTTAAAATATGACTTGATCTACGCTCAGATAGGTTATGTTTATACCATTCTACCTGATCTTCCCAGACCCGGTGGTGTCAACACACCGGGGGCCCCTCATGCCGCTGACGGTATCATTGGAGCTCTCTCTCATCCATATGCCCAACCTCCCATGGGTTATGGTTTTCCTGGGGGAGGGGGCAGCACCTCCCTCACTTGTTCTCCTCCTAGTAGCACGTATCTAGGATACAACATGCCTCCTCTTTTGGCCCAACCTCCTGGTCACCATACTGTTACCCAACCCCCTTATTATTCGTATCTGCAGTGTAGTGCTCCAGCTCCTCCAGCATCAGCACCTCCGCCTCCCTGGCCTTCTCAACCCCTACAATAGCAGTCACCACCCCCTCCAGAGCAGGTGGATGCACAACAGGGATTCGTGGCTACCCAACCACCTGCCAGACAGGTGGCCACTCAACCTTCCCCTTCTGGTTCCTCCAATTACCAGATCCTCATGATGAACTCTGATTCACCTCCAACCGTCGACCTTAACCTTCAAACTCGGGCCCCTCAGAACCCCAAGTCTCTCGCTCCGTCTATCCCTGAGTCACCTTCTTCAGGTTCTACAGAGCCTTTTTCAACATCCAATGGTCCCTTTCCTATCCCTCAACCCAACGTGGAGGTTCATACCAAGATTCCTAAAGGACCATTATGCCGAAATGCTGCTTCTGGTCGAGCTGCTCAGTCGTATAGCATAGTAGATGATTTGGCATAGTCTCCTGCTACCATTTCTACATTGGAACTCCTCCAGTCATGCGCTTCTCAAAAGAAGGCTCTACTATCTGCCCTGGGCGCTGTAGATCCTGCTGCTGACCAATTGATTGTTTTCGACGCCCATCAATCAGAACATCCTCCTCTTCCTGCTTCCGTCGCTTTCCAAATCCCAGTCAAAATCCAGAACGCTAACGTTTCTCAGTGTATCATTGATGAGGGGGAATCCACCTGTGTGATGTCCGCTTCGGTTTGGAAACAACTCGGTTCTCCTGAGTTTGCCCCTTCCACGACCACCCTTCGAGCGTGGGATGGCCACGCCTGCCAGCCCATTGGCCTATTCTGTAATTTTCCTATCACTCTTGCGGGCAAGACTGTTTACGTTGATGTTGAAGTCATCGATGCCCCTCTAGATTACAACATTCTCTTAGGGCAGAGCTACACCTATGCCATGTCTGCTGTCCCATCTGCGGTTTTCCGCAAGATGTCTTTCCCTCATAATGGAAAGATAGTCACCATTGACCAGTTGACATATCATGAGCCAGAATCTCAGACCTCCCCTGAGACAACCATCTCTCCTGTAGCCAATAAGAAAACCGTCGATTCCTTGAACAGTGTCTCCCCCGGCATCTACAAAGATTCTTCCCTGCTTGGAACTTTTCCTGGTCTTCCCCCTCCTCACATCTCTGATCCTAGCTTATCGAATGTTTGCATGATGCAATCGTCTCAGGCTGCCCTTAAGCGACCCGCTTTGGCTAGTCAGCAACCTCAGACTCAACCTCGCCCACTGCAACTCGCTCCTAGCCCTTCATCTCCACCGGCCGGACCTCCTCCTTTTGGCCCTTCTCCTACAGCTGGTATCCCTGAACCCCTTTATCCCCATGGATCGGTTCCCCCAAGCCTTAACCACCTCGGAGCCGTCCCTCCTGGTCATTATTCCGTTGGTCAGATACCGTTCCTAGCTCCCCCTCCCGGAGTCTATTCGGTCCCCGTCATGGCCATCCTCTCTCTCCCTAACCTGACCCTAGGTATACCCGTTTGGTACCTTGATCCTCCAGCCGCTACCCCTCCTGGTCACCCCAAACCCTATCTTGCTTTGACACCGGTTCAACCGGTCCCCCTTGCTTCCTTCATTGCTACCAGGCCCCCTGCACCTCCCCAGGACCATACCCCTGTGGTGATAGTTCCAGGAAAGAAAGGCAAAGCTCGCAAGGGGGCATCCAAAGACAAGGCCACCCCGACTGACCCTGCTCCTCCCCTGCCCGCAAAGCCTTGTGCCTTGTGTGATGTCGTCGGTCATGCCACCCATACTTGTCCTGAGTTGCCCCGCATCCAACCCATGGTTAAAGTCGCGTTCCCTGAGTCTACGGTCTCCGACCCTTCTCTTCTGTCCTCGTCCGTAACCAAGAACCCAAAAACTATTCGCACTAGCAAACCCTGCGCTTTGTGCGGTATCCATGGCCATTACTCCCACCATTGTCCTCACCTGACGCATTACTGCGCCTCTTTAGAAGTATTCCGAGAGTATGAGGTTGAACAAAATCAATTTGCCTCTCCCATACTCGCGCAGTATGCTTTGGGCCAGCTTGAGGATCCCCCCGCTCCCATCGACATTCCCCCCCCTGATGTTCAGATGACGGAGTATACTACGACCATTCTTTACCTATCCTCCTCTATGCGACCTTTAGAGTCGAGTCCTCTTGCACCCTCCCCTGTTGCCTCGCTTGACCCCCCTTCAGCAACCACCCTTGACCCCCTCGTTTCTACCCATACACGAGATCACTCCACCCGTATCTCTGTTGACCTCCACAGCCTGAGTCCCCGCCATACCTCCTATCGCCCTCATATACCACCCTCTAGTTTATATATGAGTCATAGCCATCTTGCTCATTGCACTCCCTCCTGCAGTTGCCACTCGATGTCTTCCGTACACTCACGCTGTTGTCATTGCATCTCCTCCCCCCATTTGTTGTCTTGTAACACCATTCCGCAGGACCTCCTGTCCGCCCCCTTTATCGGTTACGCCGATGGTGCAAGTCATTACTCCCGGAATCTAGCCTCGGCAGGTTGGGCCATTTTCACCCCCTTGCATGCCCTTGTTCTCTCAAACGGGGTCTCCATTGGTACTGCCACCAACAATCAGGCTGAATATGATGCAGTGCGTGGTCTCTTAGCCGATGCCCTCTTTCATCGCATCCTCCATCTGCATGTTCTTTTGGATTCCCTACTTCTTGTCATGCAACTAAATGGTGTTTATTGTGTGCATAACCCTGTTCTATTTAGACGATATTTACGAGTGAAACTCTTGATACGTGAATTTGAAACCATAACTTTCAACCATGTACCTTGAGAACAAAATCACTATGTAGATAGTATTGCAAACCATGTTCTAGATTGGCATTTATCACACGCATTTCATACAAGACAATAACATTCGTAATCATTAAAAACGATGCATATCCATAATATGTGTCGCAAAACATGTGTTTAGAGTCCATCTACTCTGATACATATGACATGCCCATAGCATGTTACAAAAACTCAAAACTGGGGGCACCACCTGCCCCTACATACACACTAGAGGGCACCACATGCCCCACACCTACTCACTATCTGGCGGATCCCGAGCCAATGGCTCTGCCCCTGCAGCCCGTAGATCACGTATGCCTTGACCGGCCATCGCCATGCGCCGCATGACACCTCGCCATTCCGAGGGAAGACCAATGCATGCCTCCACGTACTGGTCGTCTAAGTCTTGCCACCCGTTCTCTGAAACTCCGGTCAGCAACCTCTCACATCTACGGTGGATGTCCTCCAGAAGGGCGGCCGCATCCTCATTGCACGCTGCTCTCGACCCACTCGACCCTGCAGCTCCAGAGGTTGCCGGGCGTCCCATATATCCGGCCGGTTTTACCGGAGCTATATCTGCATACCAAAAGTACATGAATCAGTACCATACCTACTATTCAATAACTTTAACATGCCCATACAAGAATAGTAATCTGTCACTTACCATCGGGCCCCCATACTCGACCAGGCAGAAGTGGCAGGTCCGGATCTCCACAATAACTCATCCCACTATAGGGATAGTCGTCAATGTATAACGGCATCTGATCCCAATGGGCAAAGAACTCAGGTCGAAACACTCGCCCGACCGCCCCTCCTCCTCCTCTGCACAGTAGCCACCCCCACCGGCGCATCCTAGGCTCTCTCGGGCCCCCATTTGGGAGCTGTATACGAGGTCGTAAGGTCGGGATCTTCTCAAAGAAGAAGGCGCACAATAAAGTCCCATACGCACAGTCGTGGTTCACTTGCCGCTTGCAAAGCGACAACTGTCGTTTTAGCGACACCAGCATCATTTGGGCCCACCCATAGTAGGTCCCACTCAACACACTCTCCACAATCATCATCTTCCCCCTATGATGTGGATGGAGCACCGTCGTCGGTGATATGTAGCACGGCTATGCCACCGTATTGGCCCCAACTTCTAGATCCTAATCAATATTCGACCCTGACTTGAGACCCGGGTTACAATGTCGTCCACAAACTCCAGCTATATGCCGCCCGCGTAACATTGGTCAAGGCTTCAATGATTCCGATGGCGGGGAGAATCACTGAAATACACATCTAGGACCGCTGGGCTCGATTCTCGTGCCCCTACACTACAAAGACTCCGGCGTTCGGATCCCAAGAATCGACAACTGGGCCATCAGTGGCTCTCTGCTCATTACTGGCCCAAAAACTTTAGAACCCCAAACCTGGCCAACACACGACGGACACCCTGATCTGCCTGAATCTCTGCCCGTAATGTACCCAGGTCTCCCTCTCTCCAGTTAACCCATATATCTGCCATATCTACACAAAAACATCATCGTTGTCAGCATACAGATAGGGAATATCATAACCAAACACAAAAACCCAACTCTCAGCCATAAAACAGCACCAAAACCCCCTCATCTTCCAGGTCGCACTTTTCTGCCCAATACTGGGACAAGTCACAGTTTTTGCTGTGAAACCTGCTTCCCAGGTCACACTTTTTGGCCCAAAAAGTGTGACCCGGCCGTAGAGATGAAGGAGGGTCTGTTACTGAGATTTTGGGCCCTAAACTGAACTTTCAATCCATCAAATTGAAAGAGTAAGGTTAGGCCTCTTACCTGCCACTGACGGATCTTGATTCCAACGGTCGGTTTGTCCGCTACGCTCGCCGCAAGATTTAGGGCCTTCTCTCCTCTCTACATTCACCACAACAACACTAGCAAATGAGTGAATTTGGAGGGAAAACTGCCTTATTAAAAGAGAACCCTTGTTTCTTCTTTCGCCTGCTGCGACCATACCGTAGCCCCGTTTGAAAAACCGTCTGCACCGTTGGAAAGCTCTCACCGAGCCCTCAAATGGGTATCTGTTATTTTTTTGTGATTTGATACTTCACCAGGACACATTTTTTCCAAGATGGGTCACTTCACCTCTCCTTAAAATCGCATTTCTTCACTTACAACACTTGTACTTGGGGCACCACTTTGCCTCCTTACTTGTCTTTGTTCATGTTGATTTTCGTCGTGAGTTACCATCTTGTACTCATGTTTTCATGGTCCCCCATTGGACCTTTACTGTGTGGCAGCACCATCGAGTCGCCCTTGTTTAGAGCATCCGAGTGGAGTCATCATCGCATTCATGGAGTCTATCCCGAGTCCCTTTGTACCCGCTATAGTCCTCCATCCTTCATTGCTTGGTCTCTCTCTTGTGTCGCACATTATGGCCTTCAGTCCCACTGTCCCTTATCCCTGATGATATTGTGTCAGTCGTTGCCATGTCATTCATGCCCTTTATGCTCTAGCAAGGGAAGTCGTCCATTCGCTACTCAGTCCCCTCCATTCCACCATCATCATTGGTATTAGTCTGTCTGTCGCTCTACTATTTTCTCTCGTGCCTTAGTTGAGGATCTCTCATTGCCTCACCTCTGGCGGACCTCCTTCTGTCGACATCATCTCCTTCATTCCAGAAGACAGGTCTAGAGGGCGGTGTACCTTGGTTCCAACTTCCACTCTTGTTCGGTGCCTCGAATCAAGAAAAGGGATTTCTCATTTCCCTTTGACTTGATTGTTTCTCTACTCCAACTCCTTTTAGCATGATCAAGATCCGTATACTTGATGGTTCAATGATGCAGCAGCAACTCTTGGTGATTCCCGGGTGTGTGTGAGATGTCTCAGTCCTCATGAGGGGGTGGCCCTGCAGGTAGCCCCCCACATGCCCGGATGACCTCTTCCTTTCAGCCTTCGATGCAGCTCCATATATTTGATGATGTCGGCCTCAGCTGCTTGCAGCGGCTCTTTGATTTGCATGTATCGGTCAGATTTTGTGAGCCCTTCCCCACTTATAGGGGGCATTTGGGGTTGTATTTGTATCTCATGTACTCAGATATTATTGTATAAGTCCTGGCTATTATCCCAGGCACAACATGTATGTGGGATTCCTCATTGTATTCTTATCTGGCTCATGTCTATGCTAGTTGTACTTTATGGTTCGGTCCCTTGTTTACTGGACACACTATTGTTTTGTACTTTGTCTCGGCGGGCATAGGTATGCCTCCCCCGTCGCCTTTAGCACAGGTACCCTCTCATAAAAAGAGACTTGTTGCACCTGCGAGTCTCGTCTCCTCAGGGTCTAGTTCTTCCACACACTAGTCTACCTTACATTTCTCTCTCTGACTTCCCTCTTGATGTCTGGTGATTGAGTTATTACAACATACTTCAGTCATACGATTTGCTCCTAACACTCGCACGCTGGGGGGAAATCTGTTACACCATTTTTTTGTCATCTAACCTATTATCATTAGATGGACCCAAGTACACCATGTAAGACCAATTTTACCCTAAGTAAAATTTCTTTCACTATGTAAAATAACTTAATAAAACACATTTATTAGGTTGTTTATGGTCTAAACAGGAAACCCTAAAAGGAAATATTAAACAAACCTATATTTGTTTGATTTTCTTCAAGGAATAATTAATTAAACAATAATTTAATTATTATTCCTGGTCATGTTTAACCCAAAACAAAGAAATTAATTAGATAAACCTTTATTTATCTTATTATTTTCTAGGAATAATTATTTAAATCTTATTTAGATAATATTCCCTGTTAAATATGACCAAATCACCCACAAATAATTAAATAAATCATTATTTATTTGATTATCCTTCAACCACTTCCTTAAAAAGATAAATAAATCATTTATTTATTTATTATTAACAAATAAAGGGATTTGACCCAAGTCAAATACTTTTTCCCTCCAACAAATATAATAAAATATTCCATAAAAGGTGGATCTAGAGTTGGTTAACATTATTTTAATCATGCACCAAGATCTAGAATGACCCAATATTTTGTTATAAATAGGAGGGTTTTTCCTACCATTCTTCACCTTTTGTTGCCTATTAGATCACTCTGGATCTATACACTTGGTCACATTTTTTCTACATTATTTGCTGTGTGAGCTCCCTTTGAGTTCTATCTTTGTCTGGGTTTTATACACCAACAAGAGAGAGAAATTCTAGATCTGAAGTGCTGAGGACTTCCAAGAACCCATCCCATTGAGGAGAATTGGAAACTTCTTCTTGTTTTCCTCCCAGGTGCCCTTAATACAAAAATTCTTTCAAAAAATTGTTCTTGTCTTTTCTATTGGATATATGGAGCAAACCCTTCTTTTTACTGCTTAATGTGTTTCTATGCATAGATCTGGTTTTTTGCAGCTCTTGTCTTGATCAACTAACTGTAGATCTGAAGATATTGGCAACCACTTTTGATGTTAGGGCTATTAGTTATGCGTAGCTAAAGTGGTCTTTTTTCGTACACATCGACAAAGGATTCATACTAACAGAAGTTCTCCTATATAAACAATCAACTCACAATATTATAATTTGTAACACAATAAGGTTTCTATTCTAGATTAACCTATGATGCTGAAGTTACCCTATTATGCAACTTGACTTATCACTACTAGGCCTTATTCAGAAGTTTAGAGATTTTCTATAATAATGTTTGGGAAAAAGGCTATAGGTGAATTTGTAAAATTTGCAGAGTGATCAAAGCCTTAAACTGATATTACTGACCCCTGTTCATGTGATGATGTATCAATATAAATTCAGAACAAAAGTAAGTTTGTAAATAATGAAGGCCGAGAGACTAATTTTGACAACTAGCACTACTTGAAACACAATGGATAACACTAGGCTAGAAAGCGGTCTATCAATCTTAAAATACAGTGATTACAACTTAAACTAGAATGCCATTAATCTTTTCTTAAAACAAAATAAACTGAGACTGAACTAGAGTGCTTCTAATCTACTTGAAGTACAGTGAATAAAGTTAAACTAAAATTTCATTATCAAATTGGAAATGTATTGACAGAGCTCAACTAAATGCAGTCGACCTCCGGAGTGTTGTAACTAAATTAACATGCAGCTAGTCTATGGAATTCTACAGCCCATCTTGTTTCAATATGAATGATATTTTGGAAGAGTTTGTAAAACAAGTTTGGCTGTATTATTCTATGCAATTGAACATAAACATAAGATTTGAAAGCAAGTACGACTAGGATCTAAGATACCATAGCTGTTTCTTATTCATTGTTAATGATGTTTTGGAAGAGTTTGTAGGAGTAAGACCAGCTATGACACTTAGTGTAAACAAGCATAAAATTCGAAAGGAAATGCAACTAAAATATACAACACCACAGCTATGCCTTATTCAGCGTGATGATATTTTGGAAGAGTTTATAAGAGTAAGTCTAGCTGTGATGATTAATGTAAATAAGCATGAAACATAAACTTCAGAAACCTACTTAAGCTAGAAATGAAAAACGAGACTAAAATACTTATCTAAGCCATATGAACAAAGCTGATCAGGTAGCAGGGGCCCTCTACCACTGGAGTAGCACGCAAAATCTACTTCAAGATTGACTTAGCCTTTCAATAAAATGGTGCTTCTTTCATTAAAAGAGAAAGTACTTCAAAACATAGTGTTTTCGGACTTCTAAAATCTAGAAATCAAATACAAAATCTAACCTTGTCCCTCGGTTTCCTGAGCCATATTTATAACAAAATTACATAACTGTCTTGAGATAACCTAGGGATAATTGTCTTTCCAAATAAAAACAAAACTAGGACTCTGATGGTGGTCACGTAATATAATTAAGGACATCTGGACTGTCCTTGTCCTATTAGGAGTCTCTTTCCTAGTTTGAGTTCCCACGTGCATAACCACCTACATAATTCCATTCAAACTTCGTGGAGAGCAACAAATGATGAGGGAGTGATGTGGAATACAGCCATATGTGTTTTTCTCCGAGATGACACCTGGAACCTGCGTAGACATGAAGATAGCTGCAGAATCGGAAACTAGCTACAGAATTTATGCATTCTGTAGCTAGATCTAGTTCAAAAAGTACTACAATGACAAAATCATAAAAACATAGCAAGTTAGTCATGATATTCATTCTTAAAGAAATTTTAATGAATTCTATTGATAATTTGAGCCTGTAATTAATAATGGACAAAGAAAATGAAGTGGAATGTGGTGGAAGAAAGAACATCTTTGGAGCTCAACACTGGTCACACAAGATGTTATGCTTGTAACAAGTATGGACATATAGAAAAAGAGTGCAGGATGAATAGATCTGAGAAAGTGGATAATTTCCAGCACACAATAAGAAATTTCAAGCAAAGTTGGAAAAGGAAGGAGGACCAGTCAAAAACATAGGGGATAATAATTCTACTACAGTCTTCCACTTCTAAAGCTTACTTCTCATAAAGACTTCAGGGGTGATGTGAGATACATTATAGGATTCAGTAATGTATCATCACAGGGGGAGCAATGTATGATGATTCCCATGGTTGTTTTGGTAATTCTAGTTGTGTTTACTTCTAACAGTGCATATAATGTGACAAAAAAATACAGGAGGAAATGGAGACAGAAGCGTATGTTTTTCTGATAAGAAAAACAGCGAGTCAGCTCAAGGAAAGGAGCACAGTTTCAGGGGGAGCATTAGCCTTACTGAGAATAATGCATTGTTGGAATTATGATGGTTCTGAAATATGACCTTTCCCTTAAGGCCTTTTTGATGAAGGAATATTTCTTGGTTACTCCTCTAGGAGTAGGGAATATAAATGTTACAATAAAAGACTCCGAAATATTGTTGAATGCATAGATGTTGTTATTGATGAGTCTCTAACAGCTCCAAAAGAAGAAAAAAAAACAACAAATGAAGATTATGATGGTGACATATATCCTTCTACATCAAATAGTAATGATACAAACAATTAACCCAGTGAAGAACCCAAGATGATTTTTCTGAAAAGGGTCCATTCAGATATGTTCAAAAGAATCATCTAGAATCTCAAATTTTGGGAGAAAAGGGATCAGGTGTACAAACAAGAAGAACTCTTGTGGAATCTTCTAGCAATCTGGCATTTCTGTCCACTATTGAACCTCACAATGTCAGTCAAGCTAGCAAAGATGAATGTTGGATTCAAGCCATGAATGAAGAGCTTGATCAAATTGAAAAGAATCACACTTGGGAATTAGTACCAAGACCTCATGAAAAAAATGTCATTGGAACTAAATGGATATTCAAAAACAAGTTAAATGAGAATGGGGATCTTATAAGAAATAAAGCTAGACTTGTTTGCAAGGGGTATGCTCAACAAGAAGGTATAGACTTTGAAGAAACCTTTGCTCCTGTAGCTAGACTTGAAGCCATAAGAATGTGTCTTCCTTTTTCAAGATTCCAACAAATCAAAGTTTATCAAATGGATGTTAAATCTGCTTTTCTCAATGGTGATCTAGAAGAAGAAGTTTATATAGAAAAACCAGAAGGATTCATTTTGAAAATGATGAAAAACTTGTTTGTAGACTTAAAAAGGCTCTATATGGTCTCAAACAAGCTCCAAGGGCATGGTACTATCGTCTTGACAAATATCTTCATCAACAAGGATTTTCAAAAGGATATGCTGATAGCAACTTATACACAAAAACTGAAAATGACAAACTATTGATTGTGGTTATATATGTTGATGATATCATTTCTAGAAGTAATGAAGAGTCTATGAGTCAGAAATTTGTTTCTGATATACAACAAGAATTTGAAATGTCTTTACTTGGGGAACTAGCATTCTTTCTTGGCTAGCAAGTGCAACAAGCAACAAATGGCATATTCTTATCACAAGAAAAATACCTCAAGCAATTCCTGAAAACGTATGGCATGGAGGAGTGCAAGTAATATATGGTTTCCCATAATGAGATCATGGATAAGCCCTGACTGTTTCTTTGTGAAGAGTATCTTTTGCTTTCACACATGGATGAGATGGAAGTCTTATGATTCGGAGATAAGGACAGATCATGCAGAATTTGATGCTGATGACTTTTGTCATGGTTGAGACCTTCTATATATAGTTCCTACACATGGTACATCATGATTATGAAATAAATATAAATCATGAAGATCTTGGTGATAACAGATCACGTGGATGTTTACTTGACTCAAATTGACTATTGAAGAAGTTGTTCTGGTATGATAATTCCTTTTGAGAAGAGTATGTTGATGCGGCAAAGAGCCTGAAGGATTGGTTACTGATGTACTTATGCTACAACTGTTGGATGACACTTGAATACACAACTATGGTGCTGATGGGGATCTCTGGTGGTGTTTCTGCTCTCTTTTACTCTCTGATGTTTTTGATGAAGATGCCTTGATGATTTGATGGTGAAAATGTTCAGGATGAACAAGCTAAGGGGGAGCTTTGGTCTTATGAAAAGGATGCAGTATTGGCATTCTAATTATTTGTTGTGGCCTGATCTCATGCTTGAGATTCTTTGGTCTTGATTGTATAAGTTATAATGTGATGAAAAGGTCATATTGAGACCTATGATGTAATATTCAGTCATGTGTAAACCCACTTGGTTGGGTACTTGTGTCACATATGTAAATCCACTTGGTTGGATCATTGATGTAAGTGTGAGTCCTTGGTGATAGAAAAGGTCATAGAGTCATGTACTTCATTGAATTTTATGTTTGAAGATTCAGCATGGACTCAGGGGGATCTTGGTAACTTCAGTGCACATCAGATCTACAGAGCTCTTCTTTCTACAAGAAAAGAAAAACCTTGTTTTGGTTTTGATCTGCCCTTTTCCCTTGATGTCAAAGGGGGAGAGTATCATGGTGTTTGAATAATGATTCTAATCAATGTATCCATCTACTATGGTGATCAAACACCATCATGGTTCCCATCAAGTCCAAAGGGGGAGATTGTTGGCAATATGATGCAGAGTGTTGTCCTTGATGGCAACCTACTTGATAAAGTTGATGACAACCTACTTGATGAAGTTGTCCTTGATGGAAACCTACTTGATAAGTTTCCTATGATAAGAAACCTATGTGTTAAAGATGTAAGAATGATGTATCTCCATCAATGCCAAAAGAGGAGCACTTGAAACAACAACAAAGAAAAGTGCAAATGAAATATGAAGCTGAGGCAGTTTTAGAAGGGTTAGTTGATTGGAGATCTGGAAAGGCAGCAGAGACATCAGAGAAAAAAATGGCAGAGGAATTGGCATCTGAAACAATAACTAGGAACAAAGAAAATAAATGTAGCAGAGAAGAACAGAGACATAGTGCATCTACAGTTCGAGCTATAGAGAGAAGTATCAGTTAAGGAACAGGGACAAGCAATGAATTGAAAGTTGTCCAGAAACAATATAGGAAGAAAAAGGCCATCAAATAGAAAAAGGTTCTTCATTCTCTGTATATTCTTAATAGAATTCAGAAGGAAGGATAGTTGAGTCCCTGAGAAAAAATATGAATCATTATCCATAAACATCATAAGCCCTGTGGCAAGGACTCAAAATTAAAGATTTAGTGTATAAATTGAAGGAATTAATGGTTGCAGAGATATGATGATTGATGATTGTAGCATAGTACAGTGATCAGCTTGCGGAATCAAGAACTTGAATGTAGAAGCTGAACTGTGACAGGATAGGAAGCAGAATTGAAGACAGAGTGACATTGTGTTGTGTCGAGGTCGGAAGGCAACAACCGGTGTAAAGAATGAATGTTAAAAGACTCAAACGAAAATTGTTAACAGAGCGTTAAATTTAGCAATGGATCTGTAATAAAAGGCAAAACATTAAAGCGCAACTTAATTATAATAATACATTTAAAAGGCGACGAAACCCTGCGTGGAAGAGCGGAACCAGGACCGAGTGAGCAGTGAAGGTGGTTTATGGTTTTCATCACACCACCTATGCGGAGTAAGCGGTATTTCCTGGTTGAGGAGCGATTCCATAGAGTGCTCAACACGCGTCCCTGTACGACTTCACAAAACCACTTTTCACTGTGCGCCATCGCGCATTATAGTTCGAACCAGGACGCCCAGCGATATCGTTGAGCGCCGTTGATCTGGAAAGGGGTCATCAGACAGTCATCATTTGTTGAAGGTGCGCGAAGATTAACATAGGTACGGCGGCCCATCGCACGTTAACGTTCAACATCGGAGGTCGAGCGATATGCATATATGCCGTTGATCTGGGAAGGGGTCATCGGACGGTCATCATTTGTTCAAGTTGCGCGAAGATTAACACAGGTACGGCGGACCATCGCACGTTAATGTTCGGCATCGGAGGTCGAGCGATATGCATATATGCCGTTGATCTGGAAGCTTGCTAATCTAACGGTGATCGAATGCTGGACTTGCGCGAAATTTACTTATGGTACCGTGCGCGTATTTGATTGGCTATTGACTATATTTGTGGGCTCGGGGTCAAAGGTTTATCATATTGTTTGAAAGCGTTAATATGCGAAAGGTTAACCTTAATCCTAAAGTTAAGTTCAAAAGTATTAAATTAATTGTTTAATTACCAAGATCAATAGAACAATGAGAGTTATGGAGACCCCACTGGATTATCTACTTTGATCTCGTCTAGGAATACCATTATCAAGTGAATGGTTTTGACCCAAGGTTTTAATAAGGCGAAAACTATATAAGGTGATGAGGATCATGAAGAACGGTGGGCAGGCGAAAGGGTTGATATTAAACGAATCTCTTTTAGAGATATCTGTATGAATAAACTTTGATAATATCTGAATCTATGGTGCACCTGTGAATATGATGATTGATCAAGATCTCTAGATCAGAGGATGATTATTTCCTGGTTTAATCGACTGACGAAATCATGAAGAACGTGTGCATACGTAAGGGTGGTGAATGAATAAATTTCTCTAAGGAATATCTGCATGGATGAACTTTGTTCTTAATTGATAAATCTGAATCTACGATGCACCTATGGATATAATAATCTGACAATGATGAATCTATGGTTTGAACGATGGACGAAATCAAGAAGAACTGGTGTGAGTGTACTGAATGAATAAATCTGGTGGCCTGCAAGGTATGTCGTGTGGAAACTAGTGGATCTAGTATGAAAATTGATGAAACGTGATCCACAGTAGATCTGAGGGTCGAAGCCTTCAGTGAGGGGTTGTAGCTCCCTTCTAGTGGTAGCTGGTAAAAGAGAGCAGGGGGTAGTAGCTCCCTTCCAGGATAGGCTGGTAAACGAGAGCAGGGGGTAGTAGCTCCCTTCCAGGAGAGAATGGTAAACGAGAGAAGGTTGTAGCCTTCTGCAGGTGGGTGCCTGCGTGCTGGTATAAGTCTGCACCAGCATATATTGTAAGAATTTTTCTCTATAATAAATATTGAAGACTGAGATTACAACAGCAGTGGTTTTCTCCCGAATTGGGTTTCCACCTTAAATCTTGGTGTTCATACGTGTTTCTTATGTTTGATGGTTTGTTCTGTTATTTCTGTTCATGCTTACTGCTTATTTGATAAATGAATGATGTAATGATCTAAGAAAATACATAATAAGATCTCTGGATAGACAAGTTGGATGCAGTAATGTAACATATGGTTTTAAGAGAAAGGAAAACTAAAAATTGTCAATGCCCAAATACCGATTCACCCCCTCTCGCATTTTTCCCAACATAAATAAAAATCAATTTGGAAACCCTAAGGTTCTAGTCACATGGAACAAGGGTTATACACCGAAACATGAAAATAAAAGGGTTTTGAGCTTAGGGAAATATGGGTCGAAGAATAGAGAAATTTAGTAAAAGTATCGATCCCTGTGTCAACAAAAAGGGTGATTCAAAATATGATGAAGGGTAAAAGAATTCAAAATGTATGACAGGTAAAATAATTTTCATGATGATGTGAATTGTATGTAGGACGCACCTTAAGATGATATAATCCCTATGAAACATGTAACTAATGACAAGCATTCTATTCTGAGAAAGAAATAAGTTGGCAATAAAGGAAATAAATCAACAACACCTAAGACTGTTGCTTTTGTAAGCATGCCTGAACACATACATTTTCTTTAGGAAAACCAAGTGAATCACATACATAAGTAAAATAAAAAAATAAATGGCTAGTTTTCCCTTTAATTCTAATGTGAAAAAAAATCAACAAAACAGGTTTATCTGAGGTTTTTCATACGAGAAAATGCCTAAAAATACCTAACATCCTTTCGCTCAATTAGTAACTGGGCCTTCTGAAGATTTTAGAATAGGGTACCAGGGCCATGTCATAAATGTTAGTTGCGACGCTTCCAACAACTAAAAAACCAACCAAGGTATGGAGAGGGTTATAGTGGCCAAACATACTAGGGCTACGTCCCAAAAGATTTGGTGATGCTTCGAGTAGCCTTACCAATATCACATTAGCATCAGGTTTAAGTTCTCTCGTACCTCAACCTGTAGGGAAAGATTCCCTAATATTTGGCCACTAAGTTACCTACGTCCAATGGGAATGTATGAATCTCAAATTTTGGTTGTTAGTTTTGGACCCAAAACCCCTATCACGTGTCAAGGAACATTAGGAAGGTCTGTGATAATCTTCCACCTAGGCCTTACCCCCTTCACGGGTTTCTCTCCATGTACCGGATTTGTCACTGGATGATGCAGGATTTTAAGCTCCCTAAAAGACAACTTTCTATGTTTCAATATGAATAACAACCATGTCGAATTATGTGTTGCCTATTGCCATGGTCATATCTTGAACTATAAATTATATTGTGGCCCCTGTGGGGAATTTAATGTGTTCAACTTAAGATTGTTTTTATAAAGGCTTTGCTTCACTTAGGATGTGCAACAAAATATAGGCTCAAATAAATTAGGTACCAATATTCCGAAAAGAGGATACCATTTATACAAAGTTAAAGTGAGATTATTGTGTGGGGTGAATGTATGTCCAAGTGAAATTGTGAGCATAAAAAGTGTGAATTAATGTGAATATACGGTGATCATTTACAATTACCTTAATTAAACTATGCAATGTTTGTTCCTTGCAAGAAAATAAATGATGTATGGATGATGGGCCACTTACTTATTTCCTAATTATACTATGTAAGAATATGTTTGTGTGCCAAATTTCAAAATAAAATATAAGTAATTACTCTAATTGTAATGATTAGTAAAAAAAATTGGTTAGTAGTGATTGTGTGCGCAAGTTGAATCTAGTGCACATAAAAAGTGTTTGAATTGTAAGTATGCGGATATGTGGTTCATGAACCTTTAATACAATTCCCCTAATTACACTATGTGGTTTTTTCTCCTTGCAAGAAAAGAAATGGTGTGCAGATGATGGACCACTTACCTCTTTCCTAATTATACTATGTGAGCATATGTTTGAGTGAAAAAAATCAAAGTAAAATATAAGCCTCAATTAATCTACTTGTAATGGTTAGTAAAGCAAATTGGTTTATATTGATGGTGTGCACAAGGTGAATCTAATGCACATACAAAGTGTTTGAATTGCAAATATGTGTGAAATATGTATTATATAGTGATAATGTGTGGTTAAATACATTTCTATAAACGATTAATAAAATACAATATTGTCACTTTTTTTAAAATAATTTGATAGATCATAAGAATATTGTCACCATTTAATAAGTGGAGCATTTTACCTTTTTCAAAATCGGTTCTTCTTAGAAACAATTTTTGTATTTCTTCAAAAGACTATATAAATTCCAAATTAAAAGCGGTCCCTATTGTAACAAGGAAAGTATTATATTATTTTTCATATATATTATATACCAGACATTTTAATTATTTAAATCCAATGTTAATTATTTAAATCTAGTCATTTATATAATAATTTGCAAGGCTGTTGAAGAGTGCTATCCTCGGATCTGCGTTAGGGTTTCTGAAACCTTGACAAGCTGCCGCATGAACTCCTTCCCTCACGATTCGAGCTTCAACTCCAGTGCATGAGCCTTTCCCCGTCCTCGATTTTGATCACACCACGATGAATACTCCTCCTGGAGGGGTGGGATCCTCCCCCCCTCCCTCTGACAATTTGAACTCTATCAACACTACTGCTGCAGACAGAACAACAGAAACAGGAAAAAATGTGAACAATACCTCTGATCAAATATTGCCAAAGGTCAACACAAATGTGGATGTCACAGCTAATGAAATTCCAAAGGACAAAAACACTACCAAAGAAGATGCAGCGACTCAGCCAAAATCATCGTCAGACACTTGCATTCTGATTACCGCCAAAAAAATAAAAATCGAGCTACTTAGTCACCACATCAATGGTCATATTCAGTTCATGAAAGACCACGCCCTCATAGGCAAGTTCATAGGTTTATGGCTGACTGAAAAAGTGCTTCAACAATGGATAACTTCAAAATGGAAGCCCAAAGGTCACGTGACCTTGCAACTCAGTCCAAAGGGTTTCTTTACAGCCATTTTCAACTATCTTGAGGATTGAAACCGTATCTTCGACAACGACCCTTACTTTTTCAACTTTGCAGGCTTGTACCTCCGTGACTGGATTGAAATATTTAATCCAGACAAGGAGGACTTCAACTGGGCACCAGTTTGGATCAGAATGTACTCTCTACCATTAGAGTATTGGGATGAGGAAAACCTAAGAGACATAGGAAATTGTTTGGGAGAGTTCATCAAAGTCACAGAGGAAACCAAACTCAGAAGATATACCTGCTATGCTAGGATCTGTGTCTACATGCACCTAGCCAAAGCCCTCTCGGATTCGGTAAGTCTCTTTCACGATGACTTTGAATGGGTCCAAACTATTGACTATGAGCATGTACCTTTCCATTGTAGAAAATTTCATGAGCACGGACATCTGTTTCGAGATTTCCCTCTGAACCAGTCATCCAACCCTCCCTCTTATAATAAAGGAAAGGATACTGAAGGCTTTACGAGAGTAACCAATAGAAATAAACACTCCAAGAAAACCCCTGCCTCCCCCAGCGAGCCAAACAAGCCAGTTACCAACAATAGCTTCGAAGTTCTAGCAACTGAGGATACCTCAGATGCCCAGATGGGTCAACCCTCTGCCCCTTCACAGCCTTTTGATATCCCCAAATCCAGTGCCTCTCCCTCGACCTCCAAATCTGGTAAAGAAGTTCCCCAAGCCTCCTCTTCTCATTCAGATCTGGACAAAGCTATTGTTCTAAGAGATTCATAGATGGATGTAGATGGCAGCGGTAGCAATGAAGAACAGAATGCACCAACCCATATGGAGGAAGAACCTAAGAGTATAGATCTGGGAGATCTGGATATTCTTACCTTGGAAACCACATGTCGGCAGAAAAATTACAACAAGATCTCACCTAGGTAGATTGACAGCTTGGAAGTAGTTCTCTTCAGAACTCTTCAAAACAACTCCCTAGGTATTCAAGCAGGATTCCCCTGTGATGGAAAGAAGGTATTGAAAGAATAAAAAAAGAGAGGGTGCAAAATAGATCTACAGAGGACTATCATTGTTGGAGAAATTCTTGTGGAATCTGGAAGGTACCCCAAGCTGACCAAGTTCTTTCATCAGATCCCCCAAAGTTCCTCATGAAGCTCATTTCATGGAATGTGAGAGGGCTCAATAGTCCCTCAAAAAATAAAATGCTCAAAAATATGATTCAGCAAGTCAAACCAACCATTGTCTTCCTACAGGAAACAAAATGCAACAGAAAATCCCTGGAAACTATTTTGGTTAAGTCTTGGGCAGGATGTAGATTGGTCACAGTAGATGCTACAAGCACTTTAGGAGGATTAGCAATAATTTGGAATCCTCAGGTCATCTCTCTTTATGATTTTCATGCTTCTCATCACTTCATTCAATCCACTTTTCATTTAGTGGGCTCCAACACTCACGACCATCTCACCAACGTCTATTTTCCGCAAGAAACACAGAAAAAACTGGATCTGCTATCCTTATTAACATATCTTAACTCCATTGGGTGCTTTCCACTTTGGATCTGTGGTGGTGATTTCAACATGATTACAGCTTTGGAAGAAAAGGAAGGAGGAAGAAATCATCTTGATATGGATAGCATGGGGTTTAAAGACTTCATACAGAACAACTGGCTTATGGACATACCCACCTCAAATGGAATCTACACTTGGACTAATAAGCGTCGAGGAACACAACACATTGCTTCACAACTAGATCGCTTCCTGCTATTTGATAATGTTATCCACTTGGGGGGCGACTTCCACACTTCTATCATGCCCTTAGCCAGATCTGATCACTGGCCAATTCTTTTGCAATGGTCCAAACCTGGCACTAGCTGTAACAGGCCTTTTCGATTAGCGACTTTCTGGCTCAATCACCTCGACTTCAAAGATGTGGTCATAAAAGCTTGGAATAACTTTCATCCTTCTTCAGGATCGAAAATGTATCAGTTCCAACAAAAGCTCAAAGCCCTCAAGCACACTCTGAAACATCAGAATCACACAAGTTTCAGTAATATCTTCACTCACCAGAGAGAGTTAGAACAACAAATGCAAGAGTTGCAACAATGCATCATCACGGAAGGTAGGACGGATGCCTATGCAGATCAGGAGAAAGATCTTCTTTCCAAAATAGAAGAGCGCAAAGTATAGGAGGAAAAACTTTGGCATCAGAAGTCTCATATTTGCTGGCTAAAGGATGGTGAGAAAAACACCAAATTTTTCCACGGATCCACTACACAAAGGAGAATGCACAACAATATTGCTTTTCTCAATAACGGTCAAGGGGAATGATTGGAGGATCATGTTGACATTGAAAAAGAACTCAAAGGGTACTTTAACACCATTCTCCAAGAGCTTGAAGGAGACAGGAATCAAGCCATCCGGATTGTCACTCAGCATATTCCTAAGATCATCACTGATGATAAAAACACTATGCTTCTCAAACCTATCATGTTGCAAGAAGTGGAGCAAGCAATGGCCAAGCAATGGCTCAGCTCAAAGACGGGAAAGCTCCTGGTCCAGATGGATTCACTGCAAATTTTTTTCACGCCTTTTGGGAGAAAATAAAACAGGAAGTTTGGGATCTAGTGGAAGAATATCGCACTATGCATTGGATCCTTCCTCCCTCAATTCTACTTTCTTAGCTCTAGTTCCTAAGGAGGAGAACTCCAACACTTCGGACAAATTTAGACCTATCGCTCTATGCAATGTCATCTCCAAGCTCATATCAAAGGTCATTGCTAATAGGATCAAACCTCTTCTTCCCCTTCTCATTTTGCCAGAGCAGACAGGCTATGTGGAAGGATGACGGATCATAGATGGTATTATCCTAACTCATGAAGCTATTCACTCTCTCAAACAACTCAAGAAGGCATGTATGCTTCTCAAGCTAGATCTCTTTAAAGAATTTGATAAATTGAGTTTGAACTATATAAACCAAATGCTCCAAGCCTTCGGATTCAACCCCACTTGGACCATATGGATAATGCATCTTATTTCCTCTCCCACTTTCTCAATATTACTGAATGGATCCCCCACTTCCATGTTTACTCCCTCTAGAGGCATCCGTCAGGGTGATCCCCTCTCACCTTTCTTGTTTGTCCTTATGGTATAAGGTCTTAGTCGTCTCATTAATCATACTATCTCCACCAATTCTCTTAAGGTATATCCCTGCATAATAACCCTTCGTTGACTCACCAACAATTTGTTAACGACAATATGCTATTTGGCCATCCTTCAGTCCAGGAAGCCCAAACTTTCAAATCCTTACTTGACACCTTTTCTGAAGCTTCAGGCAACACCATCAATGCTGAAAAATCTCAAATCTTCTTCTTTAACACTCCTCTCCTTAATCAGCGCAACATAGCTCGAATCCTTGGGTTTTCGATAGCAAAGCTTCCATCAAAATATCTGGGAGATCCCCTTATTGATTCTGCTATAAAGCATTACTCTTGGAGAGCTCTCCTTGACAAGTTGGAAGCTCGGCTCGCCTCTTGGACCTATAGGGCGCTCAACATAGCCAGCAGATTAATATTGTTCAAGTCCATTCTCTAGGCTATGCCCCTGTATCTCTTCTCTATTTTGGCTGCTCCTAAATGGGTCCTTAAGTTAATTTGCAATATTCAAAAAAAATTTCTCTGGGGTTCTTCGGGACTCAATAGAAAATGGGCTCTTGCCAAATGGACCGAAGTCTGCCTCCCCAAATCTACGGGTGGGCTTGGAATAAGGGATCCTCAGCATAGCAACCTCATAATGGGAGCCCGTATATGCTGAAACTAGATCTCCAAGCCCCACACTCCTTGGGCTTGGCTTTGGCGGGCAAAATATGTAGCGAGTAGTACCCCAGAGGATATAATCATACTAAATCCGACCACTCAAGGCTCACTGATCGGGAACACAGCTAAAAAACACAACGATTTCATCCAAGCTCATAGTTTTTGGGAAATTCATTCTGGAACCTTAGCCGAATTTTGGGAAGACTCTTGGCAGCAATTACCCAAGCTGGCCAATTTGTTTCACAAACCTAAGTGGCAAACTGCTATACAACACTCTGCAAACACTCTAGTTCACCACTTTTGGAAACTGCCTCCTTCCCAAGATCTTCAAAAGTGGCTCCCTACTATGCAATGGTAAGAAAATTGGCAGGAGGAAATGTATGCAGACATAGACCACGAGCTCAGCCTTCGAAGAATCAGAATTTCTAATCAGGAGGACAAGTTAAGATGGGGCTACACTCCTAGTGGAATTTTCTCTACCAAAGAAGCATACCAATTGTTTTTTCACCCAAGCCCAGCTCAGAAAGATGACCTTTGGAACCAAGTTTGGCAGCCTCGTATATGGCCAAAAATCTCCTCCTTTCTATGGCTTTTAAGTAAGAAGAGGCTTCTTACCTGGGACAATCTACAGAAAAAAGGATTTATTGGCCCCTCTTGATGTCCCAATTGTTCCACTCATGGTGAGACAATATCTCATCCACTGGACACTTGCGCTCTGGCCAATCAGTTATGGGAGAACTTAGCTATCTATTGTGTTATCACTCAGTAATTTCTCCAGGTTCAATAGAAATAGTCCGAGGTAGCCACAAACCAAGTTTAGGTACAGCATCTAGCCAATCTGTACTCAGAGAGGGCTCTCTCTTTAAGTTTTAGCTTTGTTTTTGAAAGATATTAGGCTAGTTATGCAAGTTTAGGGATCTTGATTGTGTTTGGGTGATGGAATTCAATAGCAGAGGGGTAGGACTGAATATTTTAGGCCATTGGGCTATGGAGTCAAAGAAGATGGCTTAATTGGATTTAGTTTCTTAACAAGGGATGGTTTCACAGGGCAATGTAATCAAATAGGGAACAATTAAAGATCTAAAATGAATGGAATGGACTCAAAATGGGTGAAGGGAAATTAATAATCCTTCAACATATTCGAAAGAGGGAACATGAATGATTATTAATAAAGGGAAATTAAGAATTCTTTACTAAATAATCAAAATGAATAAACTAGGAAACAGGAGCAATTAAGAATTCACTGTTCATACTAGTTCAGAGGAAAACATTAAGAATAATAACAATTGAAAACAGATTGCACTCAAGCACTTTCTGAATTATTCTTTTTCATTTATCATTCAGATATGAAACATAGATGGTATTATAAACAAATATAAAACTTTAAAACATAAGAGATAGAAAACTTATTGATCCGGTGTCTAACTCAAGAATCCTGTGAAAAGTCATTTGCATCTATTCTCTATCCAGCTAGCCATGCGAAATTTTTCCAACAACAATTTATTCCAAAATAATCAGTATTACAACAAAGTCTAAGAATCCACCCCCAAAAACTTCCAAGAGTGAAGTATTTATACAAATTCTAAACTAAAATATCTTGAAAAAATATCAAGATTAGTTCATAAATCTCTCGAACTGTTTTACATAAATAGAACTTAAGTAAAGGACACTCAAACTAATGCATATATTTGGCACTATTTTTTATGGATAGGTGATGAAAAAGAGGATAATTTTAATTTTATCCAACTCTTAGTTGATGATGAGGCATCCAAGTCACTAACTGCTTCCTTTCTTTGTGCATTCTGCTCCAACAATTCTCAAAACTTGGGGTCTAATGATATATTTTTATTTCTCAATCCGTAATAGATATGTAAAAAGTGAAGGAGGTTATTGTGTATTAATATGTTGGTGAGATAAACCTCTTTCAGTTTCCTAAAAATCCTCTCCAGCTGTGCCAAATAGGCTATGTAAAAATATGTGTAAAACAAAGTTTTATAGAGTCTGAAATATAACCTGTAAAGATGTGCATGTATATATGATTATGAAATCACTATGAAAAACGTGAGATAGGTTTTTGTATATGGGTATTTTAGGAACAAAAACCTCCTTCAGTTTTGTATGATGTATTTCGGATTGGCCACAATATTTTCTGCAAAATGATGACTTAACTAGAATTTTCTGCAAAAGTGCTTTCCAACATTGTTTAATATTTCCAAAAACATAATATCTGTTAGAAACGTGAGAGAGGTTTTGTAGATGGTCCTCTTAAGAACATAAACCTCCTTCAGTTTTGAAAAATTCATCTTGGATTGATCACAATAGTTTCTGGAAAACAATGACTAAAACATGAAATTTCTGCAAAAATGTTCCTTCTTCTTGTGTTTTTCATCTTTTCACTTTTTTGTTCTTTTGACTGTTTTACTTTCACTTTAGACAAAATTCAATGTTGGTGAAAGTATTTTCATTTATTTTTACCATTTTATTGCCTCTGTATTTACTTTTACTGTTTACCATTTGACTGCTCTGTAACTTCATTTTAACTTTCACTCTAACTTTTACCTGATACACTTTAACTTGTTTGATCCCTGTTTATCCTTTTTGCCATTACTTACTGTAGTAGATAACCAAAATTCATCCAAGGATATTTTTACAAAATGTCCAACATGTCTTCCCACCATTGTGCTTCTGGTATTCTGGTTCTTTGAAGCTTTCTCAGGGTCTCATCAGTGTCTGTGTACCTGAAAAAGGTAGGCTGAATTGGAAACAAGTTCTTTACCTCATGTTTGAGATAAAACAAATTTTCCAGATTGTCATAAAGAATTTTTCCTGTAGGCAATGCTTTTGCTGTGGATGAACTTGTCGATGGACTTGCCTGGTTGTCTGCATAAAATGATGAAAATAACGTGCACTTGTTTGTTTTATTCATAAGGTTGGCAGGGGTTTTATTATTTTGGATGAATGACGTACGCGGGAAAATTTTTTTTGTCATATGCAGAGAGCGGTAAGTGGTATGTATCGCAACGCTTTTGGGGATGGGTGGTATTCATCTGGGAGCCAACGATTCCATACACCTTGTGACATGTGGCGAGGCACTGTTCGCAAAACCACTCCGTGATCGCGCGCTATCGTTCGGTCGTGGAGGGCCATGCGATATGGATGACAACCATTGGTTGTGGAGTGGTTGATCGGACAGTTATCGAGGAAGTGAGATGAGGAGAGTTTAATGAGGGTGGGCCCAATACAATCAACAATCATTTAATCATATCGAGAACAATGTCATTGGTCGGGTAAGTTATTAATTAACCGTGAGGGCTAATTAATCCTTTTTTAATGTGGCGGGGAGTCGGGGATCTTAATTAGTTAGAGATTTAACTAATTAATCTGAATTAACACAGTATTATGGTTATATTTTAACCAAGGGGCGGGATATGTAGAATTTGGGAATTTTGCATAGTTATAGTAATACGGGAATGGGTAGATGTTATAGGGGAATTAAATAATAAAGTTAAAATTATTATGAAAATGAATGGAAAGTGCTAAGTATAAAAACATTAGAAGTATGTATTTAACTTATGCTTGAATGAAAAGGGTTTTTATGAAATATTGCACAATTTTCCTAAGTAAAATAGGATTTTACTTAGGAAAAGATTTTTTGGAAGTGAATGAATGAGATTATGAATGGTTTTAAGTACTTAGGCTTTTTCAATTATTGGGTCGAGGGTTCGGTCCTTCCAAAAGTCAATGAAATTCCTTGAGCCCCTCTAATTTTCAAATGCCTTAGTACTTAGGGGAAATTAGTGAAATTTTTAGGGAAAAATGAAAAGGGAAGTTAATAATTTGACTTTGTTTTGCTTGAATTTCTTGTAGTGTAATGTCTGCCTTGCACTTGTGATGAAAGTAAATATTAACACATTTAGAGTCATTATCCATCACATGTAATTCTGCAACATCATCTACCTACCCTACCTACTTTAACCTAGCATTTTTTCTTCTTTATTAGGGTGCATTTAGACTGGCAAACCCTTATCACACTTTCTTTTCTTTTACATGTAGAAATATATCTAATTCTGACCTTATTACATCCAAGGGCTCATATTAAACTATTGAGCTCCTTATATTTACTCTACCTATCTACTTATCTGCCAAGATTAAACAGTTTGGTCAGATTTTATTCTCTATCTCTAAAACATCAAATTCAAATATGAACTAGCCAAGCTTAAGCTGTTTGACTGTTCACCAATTGTGGCATAAGTTACAAGTTGCACACAATTTGTTTATTTACATAAGAGCAAAAAGTAGTGGCATTTAGACTTGCACACATTCCTTGGCCTTTATTTTGGTGGGGTTCATTTTCTTTTACTTTTTTGGCCATTTTTTTTCTTTTCACCCTTTGATTTTTCTTGTTGAGATTGCAACAAGATGATGAGCTTAGTGGAAAAGAGTCGCCTTCACTAAGTGGGCCCATAGGCTATTTTTGGTGCAAAGTCTATTTTTAGACATATGGATCATGTTCTATGAGTTGCAGGATGCTATTTGTGGATGGTTGGTCAAGTTGGAAAAAAATAGATGGACTTATAATTTTAGACACATTGGGCGGAATCTATTTTTAGATTGCCAGTCTAAAAATAGATATGTCGAATATTATTAGCTCTTAATAATATTTGGACTATAAACATTATCTTATTCTCTTGGAGCACTTCAGTTAAGTGCATAGATGTGGCACAAGAGCTGACAGAAGGAATTACGCTATTCCTAAGGGTTATGTGGAGATATTGCATGGATACTTCAGTTAGAACTCATGTGACAGAGTTTGGTGGAGTTGATTGAGGAAGTTAGTGGAGTTGTATTCAGTTTAACTGATCTAAACATAGTTGAGCTATTTGTATCTAGTTTAACTAATTGATACAGTTAGTGAGAGTGGTGTGAATTAATTATTAATTAATTCACTAATTATAAACTAATTAATCAACTAAAGAATGCATCAATTAACTTCAGTGCATGGACAGTTTCAGTGGAGACTAGTGCAGAGATAGGTGAAAGAGCAGGTTAACTATCAGTTGCGACTATACAGTTGATATTTGCAACACACAGATAATTGGAGAAGCCCATGAGGATTGCGCAGTACAAGCCAGGTGGTTTATGTTATTTAATGAGCCATCCCATAACATTGATTACACAATAGAGGCTAGCTATCAAGTGGCAAAATATTGGAGCATGTGTTTTGCTAGATCTAGCTTGATAGTGTGTAGCAATTCGAGGTTGTGCTGAGAGCTTGTGGGGAGCTTTGTACTATGATTGTTACATGATCTCCATGACATATAATATACATATAGTTGGGGTTTTCAGCTTTAAGCTTTCCCATGAAATACTGTGTTCATATGTGTGATTTTTTGTGGTTTTAATGTGTGCATGCAATTGATTTTATTTCCGCAATTATGATCAATGGTAGAAGAGATTATGTATTATGCATGAAGCTAAAATAGTGTGTGATCAGGAGAATCTCAGTGAATAATATATCAGTTATTCAAATTTCTACATGGTATCAGAGGGATATTGATCATTGGAGCAATTGCAAAACATTGAAGTGGTTGAGTTTTGTGCTGGTGGAATTCGAATTTGCAGCAGTGTTTTCTTGGTGCCGAAGTTGAGATGTATTTCAATGGATTATGATTGGAGTATGCCCTTGAGGGCAGCTCGAATTATATTTCATGGAAGGACAGGATGGAGGTGGTGCTGGATGACAATGGGTTGAAGGAGTTCATAGATGCAGAAATTCCAAAGCCTACTTCTAGTGATGCTGCCGTACTTTATGCATGGAAAAAGAAGACAACAAAGTGTCGAAGGATTCCATTGGAAGGTGTGAAGGATCACATAGTGTCCAGCCTTCATGGTAAGGGTTCTCCATTCTTGATGTGGAAAGCTTTGACATATTTATTTCAAAGCAAGAGCGACCAGAGGAAGTTGGCGCTAAAGGATAAACTCAGGAACATAAAAATGGAGAAAGGCGACAGTATGCCCAAGTACCTCACGAAGTTCATCCAATGCAGGGATGAGATGGGAAGTGTGGGGGTTACTGTTGATGACGAGGACTTGGTGAGCTTGGCTCTCCTTGGGATTCCGAAGTGGCATTCCTATCAAGACTCTGTCAATGGTCGGGAGAAATTTCCAGGATGGGAGCAACTTTGGTCGGATCTTGTGCAAGAGGAGATAAGGCGGAGTACCAAGGACAGATCTTCATCAAAGAACTCAGATGAAGAGAATTGTGCTTTGGCTGCCAAAGCAAAGAAGGGGAAGAGAAAGAAAGCTTCTCAATCCGGTGCGAAAGGAAAGAAGCAGGACATGTCCAAGGTGAAGTGCTTTCATTGTCACCAACACGGACATTAAGCCACAAATTGTCCACAGTAGAAGAAAAATAAGCAGCCTGCTGGGACTGTAGCTGGAGAGGCCTTAGCCTCACAGTTTGAGCTGGATTTTTCACTGATCGCATGCTTGGTCTCAAGTGTGACGGGTTCAGTGTGGTTTCTTGATAGTGGTGTGTCTTTTCACATGACAGGAGATCGAGATTTGTTTACTGATTTGGATGAGAAAGATCTTGGAGTGCACATCGAGATGGGCGATGATGGTAGATACAATGCGACCGGTATCGGTACCATTTCCTTTGAGAGGGAGTCTGGTAAACCGTTCATATTGAAGGAAGTGATGCATGTTCCAGGATTAAAGAAGAATCTTATCTCTGTGGCGATGTTAGAAGACAAGGGATATGATGTTATATTTAGCGAGGGAAAAGCTTTCCTACGCAGTAAGGCAACTGGTGAGACCCGGAGGATAGGGGTTCAAGTTAAGAACCTTTATCAATTGTAGGTAGATGGCTGCGTAGCAATGGTAGGCAAGGCAGAAGGAGTGGTGAGCCGAGATGATGGCGAGTTGTGGCACCGGAGATTGGGCCACCTTCACCATGGAGCTTTGAAGATACCGTAGCAGATTTCTACTGGGCTTCCTAAGGGTACTCTTGTGCAGTCATATCAGTGCAAGGGATGTACCTTGGGAAAATTTGTGAAAGCCATATTTCACGAGAAGGATAGTCGCGCCACGAAAATCCTTGAGAGAATTCACACAGACGTGTGTGGACCTTTCTCAGTAGCTTCGAAAGCAAAGCACATGTACTATGTGATATTTGTTGGTGATTTTTCTCATAAGTGCTGGATATTATTCATGCAGAAGAAGAGTGAGACATACTCAAAGTTCTATGAGTTCAAGGCACTGGTTGAGAAAGAATCGGGGAAGCAGGTGAAGGCTCTTAGGAGCGACAATGGTGGTGAATTCATCTCTAGCGAATTCAAGGACTTTTGTAGCGCAGAAGGAATTCGAAGAGAGATCATAGCACCTCATAACCCACAATAGAACGGGGTTGCTGAGCGGAAGAACAGAACGATCGTGGGTGCTGCACGGATGATGTTGCATGATCAGGGCCTTCCCATACACTTGTGGGCTGAGGCATGAAATACTGCAGTATATGTGCAGAACTGTTTTCCTCACAGGATACTTGGCATGAGTACACCCGAGGAGGCGTTTTCTGGTAAGAAGCCTGATATTTCCCATTTGAGGATTTTTGGTTCACCTATTTACATTCATGTGACGAAGGATGCTAGGAAGAAGCTGGAGCCGACCGCAGAGGTTGGGATATTTTTGGGGTACACTGATATGCCCCACAGCTATCGTGTGTATTTGCCAGATAGTCGCAAGACTATTGTGCGACGGGATATCAAATTTTATGAGGAGAAAGCCATGAAGTGTTCGCTTGAGAGGGAGCCACACTTGCATGCAGATGAGGAGCTATTAATTCCTAAGGATGAGCCTCAGGATGTGGATCAGCCACAAGATGAGGTTCATGGAGTGGAAGAGACCACTCAAGCAGCGCCAACCATCAGAGGGCGGAAGCGCACTACAGAAGCTGAGCGACTGGCTCAAGATGAAAAAAAGGTTTTAGGAGCACCTACATCACAGCGCAGACAGAGACAGTCACCTGACCAGTATACTAGATACATGGCTCTTATGAGCAAGTGTATCATGACAGAGCCATCCTCTTTCGAGGAAGTTGTGGAGGACCTTACATGGGTAGATGCCATGGTGGAAGAGTATGATTCGATTGTCAGAAACAGTGCATGGGAGATTGTCCCTAGGCCGGAGGGGAAATCAGTGGTGGGTTCAAGATGGATCTACAAAGTGAAGCAGGCAGCTGACAGGACTGTGGAGAAGTATAAGGCAATATTTGTTGCCCAAGGCTTTTCACAGATTGAGGGGCTCGATTATGAGGAGACCTTTAAATCAAGGCTGTGCAGAAGGTATCTCTTCCATACGTACGACTTTTGGGAGCTCGGGGCCAAGCAGAGGATGGGGGAGGCACATTCACTGTGATGGATGTGAAGACTGCATTCCTCAACGGAGTCATTAAGGAGGAGGTGTACATAGAGCAGCCCGAAGGTTTCAAGATCTTCAGCAGTGAGTTGCATGTTTGCAGGATCAAGAGAGCATTGTATGGGTTGAAACAACCACCTCGTGCTTGGTACACACGGATAGACAGTTATTTCACCTGACTTGGATTATCCAAGAGTGAGGCGGATCCTAACCTATACCAGATTGTGGTGGAGGGTAAGTTGCTGATCATTGTACTTTATGTAGATGATTTGATTTTGACAGGTGATGAACTGTTGATACACTCATGCAAGGCTGATCTTGCAAAGGAGTTTGAGATGAAGGACTTGGGCCTCCTTGATTATTTCCTGGGATTGGAAATTTGGTAGCGCAGTGGTGGACTGTTTGTTTCTTAGGGTAAGTATGCCTGGGAGATACTAGAGAAGTTCAACATGCATGGCTACAAGCCTGTTGATACTCCTCTTCCTGGTGGATGGAGGAAGGAGGATGCTACTTCAGCGGAGGTAGTGGATGCCACTGTTTATCGACAGTTGGTGGGGTCGCTTATGTGTCTGGTCAATACACGACCTGACATATGCTATGCTATTAACAAGCTTTCACAAGCTATGGTTAAGCCTACCAAGCTCTACTGGAAGGTAGACAAGCATGTATTGAAATATCTGAGAGGCACATCGGGATATGGATTATGGTACAGACAGTTAGATGAGGTGAAGCTGTGTATCTTCACGGATGCAGATTGGGCAGGGAGCCAAATGGACAGAAAGAGCACATCTGGAGGGATTTTCAGTATCGGGTCGACAACAGTTTCTTGGTACAGTAGGAAGCAGATATCCGTGGCACTCAATTTAGCAGAGGTCGAGTATATGGTATCAAGTTTGGCTGCATACGAGGCTATATGGATGAGGAAATCTTGGTCGGGTTGTTCGGTTCACACTTAGAGCCTACTGTGATTTATTGTGATAATCAGAGTTGCATCAAACTCTCGGTTAATCTAGTATTTCATGATAGATCTAAACACATTGACATCCGGTATCATCATATCAGAGATTGTGTGTAGCGGAAGATCATGTTACTTTCATACATTCCCACGGAGGATCAGGATGCTGATATCTTGACGAAGGCGCTCACCAGGAGAAAATTCGAATACCACAGGGGTAGGATAGGGGTTGTAGACAATCCTTATATTGTTGAGAGGGAGTGTTGAGATTTAAACAAGATGATGAGCTTAGTGGAAAGTAGTCGCCTTCACTAAGTGGGCCCGCAGGCTATTTTTGGGGCAAAGTCTATTTTTAGACTATGTCTATTTTTAGACATATGGATCATGTTCTATGGTTGCAGGATGCTATTTTTGGATGGTTGGTCAAGTTGGAAAAAAATAGATGGAATTCTATTTTTAGACATATTGGGCAGAATCTATTTTTAGATTGCCAGTCTAAAAATAGATATGTTGAATATTATTAGCTCTTAATAATATTTGGACTATAAACATTAACTTATTCTCTTGGAGCACTTCAGTTAAGTGCACAGATGTGGCACAGGAGCTGACAGAAGGAATTACGCTATTCCTGAGGGTTAAGTGGAGCTATTGCATGGATACTTCAGTTAGAACTCATGTGACATAGTTTGGTGGAGTTGATTGAGGAAGTTAATGGAGTTGTGTTCAGTTTAACTAATCTAAACATAGTTGAGCTATTTGTATCTAGTTTAACTAATTGATAAAATTAGTGAGAGTGGTGTGAATTAATTATTAATTAATTCACTAATTATAAACTCATTAATCAACTAAATAATACATCAGTTAACTTCAGTGCATGGACAGTTTCAGTGGAGACCAGTGCAGAGATAGGTGAAAGAGCAGGTTAACTATCAATTGTGACTATACTGTTGCTATTTGCAACACACAGATAGGTGGAGAAGCCCATGAGGATTGCGTAGTACAAGCCAGGTGGTTTATCTATTTAATGAAGCCATCCCATAGCATTGAAAATGCAATAGAGGCTGGCTATCAAGTGGCAAAAGATTGGAGCATGTGTTTTTCTAGATCTAGCTTGATAGTGTGTAGCAATTGGAGGTAGTGCTGAGAGCTTGTGAGGAGTTTTGTACTATGATTGTTACATGATCTCCATGACATATAATATACAGATAGTTGGGGTTTTCAGCTTTAAGCTTTCCCATTAAATACTGTGTTCATATGTGTGATTGTTTGTGGTTTTAATGTGTGCATGAAATTGATTTTATTTCCGCAATTAATGATCAATGGTAGAAGAGATTCTGTATTATGCATGAAGCTAAAATAGTGTGTGATCAGGAGAATCTCGGTGAATAATATATCAGTTATTTAAATTTCTACATTTCTTTTAGGGTATACCCTCTTTACATTTTTTAAATTTTTTGATTTTTTTGACAATATGGAAAACCTTTGCAACAAGGAAAGGTATGAAAATATTACATATCCCATCAAGTCAATCATGATATATGACACCTATTGGTATAGGAGCATAACACTGGCGCCACTTGGGGATGGATTTTCCTGGCGAAAAGTCAAGAACAACAGGTCAGTTGTCCTCAACCATTGACCTTTGATGATCTTAGTAAGTTTCTTCTGTCTTCTGCAAACTGAAATCTGATTCGAAACTAAAACAACACACAAAAAATTTTCAAACCAACTTAATGAAAAACTAGCTAAAATTTGAAAACTAAAAAGAATGCTCAAAATTCTGAGCTTATTAGCACTCATCTTCCTACTCAATCTATTGTTCAACTGCTGGTTAGGTAAAATGAAATAGCCAATGCAACCATTCAAGCATTATGTACTTTGATAGTTTTTGTTGCATTTTCTTGTTGATTATCAAAACTGTACTTCTGCAACCTATTAGAAATTTGTCAACAAATGATAGGATAAGGAAATACTTGATTTCCTTTGTTGACTCTAGAAACTGTACAAAAGGATCTTCCAAAATATATACACTAATGTTTAATTGATCTGAACAACTGTACATCTGTTCTGGATGGCCGCCATACCATGAATATGAAATGTTATTTTCATCTTTATCTCCCTGTAAAATTTCAGATAAGATTTGTGATGATATTCCTACTGATTGTAATATTTGATTGTTGAATCCTTTATCATCTTGATTCTGAAAATAATAGTTAGTTAATAGAGGAATGCTTTGAATGCCTTCAATATTCAACATATTTGCTATTGGATCCTGAAAAACTTGGGAAAATGGCTGCAACCTATGGCATATAGGTTTCCATGAGACCTCATAAACTTCAACAAGTTTCTCATCCTTTTCTTTAAATATGTTATACCAAATTTCCTTTAAAAGATGAAATGGTTCAAAACATAGTGGTATAGAAATTTTTTGTGTCATTTGATTATTTATTTCAATGGGAACTAATAACTGCAATTGTGAAACTAAAAAATCTTGATCAATAGTTTCATTATCTTCTTTGTTGTCAATCACAATTCCTAAATATTGCTGATTATTGATGGCATGAAAGTTGTCTCTAATGAACTGAAATGAAGCAAAACAAAAAGGTAAATAACCTTCACTTATTTCCACATTTTCTGCTCTTTCTTCCTCACTCTCATGGTTTATCTGTATTGGCTGATCACTGTCTTCAATCTGATGAAACTGAGTTTCTTCATCCCACAAACTAGCTTCTGATTGCTCTATAAAGTTAGCTTGAGTTTGGAGAACATAACTCTCATCATAATGATCATACTTAGGAAAATCATCGAAAGAAGGAATGTCGTCAAACATACACATTAGATCAGCAGATTCCTCTTCCTCATATTGATTTGTAAATTCATTTTCTGATCTATGATAATTTGAATTAAGAGGAATTTGTTCATGGCTATCAACCTCTTCTATTTCTTCATGGTGATTTTGAATAAAAAATTCATCTTTCATAGTGATCTCCTGTGTTCTTTCATCTAGTTTTCTTACCAAAAGGTTGAGTTTTACCTCTGCAATGTTTTTCTTTTCCTCTTCTTCTGCTTTCAACTTTTCCTGTCTGATTTGCAGATTAACTTCTACATCAACTGCAATGTTCTGCATCTGTACAAGTGTTTTTGGTTCTCTTTCTCTTAATCGAAATTCTATTTCTGGATCAAAGGCACTTGGATAATGCAAGAGAGCTGAATCATGAGGAGGTCTAATATTTTCTGGCATTGAATAATAAACTTGATTAAATCTGTCAGAAAATTGTTGTATTGTTTCATTTGGATGTATTTTTAACTAATTATATTCTTCCATGATCACAAAAGGATTAACTTTGATTATCCATCTATCAAGGAAAATTTTGATAAACTGCTGGAAATTTGCGATGCTAGCATTAGGCAGATTTTTGAACCAATTCTTTATTCTATTTTGCAAAGAAAGAGCAAAAAGTCTGATTTTAACATCATCTTCATCAATCTCAAATAAATCCAAATAATTCTCAAAACCTTGAATATGTTTTCAGGTAGTGATACCATTCTCTCCATCAAATCTAGGAAGATACTTGTGGTATTTTTTAGGAAAATCATGGAGTATAGGAGGTAAAATAAGGGGCTTATATCTATCTGGAACTTTATATGGCACAGGGATATGTACAGGGATTGTAAGATCAATCTTGATTATTTGAGGCTTCTTAATTGGAAAATGATCATCATTAGATTCTTAAGAAAGCTGCTCAAAGATATTAGGAGAATTATTACTTAAAATCTTCAAAGGAAAATAATTAAAAACTAATCTAAGATCTTCTATAAAATACAATATACATTGAAACTTTCTTAATGAGAAAGAACATAATGTCTTGGATTAAGATCCAAGTTGAAAGCCTGATCTTTCCATATTGTTATTTGAGGTTCATTCCTCTAGTGGAGTCTTGATTGTGAAATTGATTTGGAGTCGCCAGGTGGATGATTTTAACCTTTGTGTGTATGATCGTTGTCCACCATCATAGATCAGATATGAACCTGTAAAATATTTCTGAAGAAAATGTTAGTCTTCCCCAGTGGAGTCGCCACTATGTTATCACTCAATAATTTCTATAGGTTCAATAGAAATAGTCTGAGGTAACCACAAACCAACTTTTAGGTACAGAATCTAGCCAATATGTACCCAGAGAGGGCTTTCTCTTTAAGTTTTAGCTTTGTTTTTGAAAGATATTAGGCTAGTTATGAAAGTTTAGGGATTTTGATTGTGTTTGGGTGATGGAATTCAATAACAGAGGGGTAGGACTGAATATTTTAGGCCATTGGGCTAATGGAGTCAAGTAATATGGCTTAACTGGATTTAGTTTCTTAACAAGGGATGGTTTCACAGGTCAAGGTAATCAAATAGGGAGCAATTAAAGATCTAAAATGAATGGAATGGACTCAAAATGGGTGAAGGGAAATTAAGAATCCTTCAACATATTCGAAAGAGGGAACATGAATGATTATTAATAAATGGAAATTAAGAATTCTTTACTAAATAATCAAAATGAATAAACTAGGAAACATGAGTAATTAAGAATTCACTATTCATTCTAGTTCAGAGGAAAAATTTAAGAATAATAAAAATTGAAAACAGATTGCACTCAAGCACTTTTTGAATTATTATTTTTCGTTTATCATTCAGATATGAAACATATATGGTATTATAAACAAATATAAAACTTTAAAACATAAGAGATAGAAAACTTATTGATCCGGTGTCTGACTCAAGAATCCTGTGAAAAGTAATTTGCATCAATTTTCTATCCAACTAGCAATGTGAAATTTGTCCAACAAAAATTTATTCCAAAATAATCAGTATTACAGCAAAGTCTAAGAATCCACCCCCAAATACTTCCAAGAGTGAATTATTTATACAAATTCTAAACTAAAATATCTTGAAAAAATATCAACATTAGTTCACAAATCTCTCCAACTGTTTTACATAAATAGAACTTAAGTAAAGGACACTCAAACTAATGAATCTATTTGGCACTATTTTTTATGGATAGGTGATGACAAAGACGAGAATTCGAATTTTATCCAACTCTTAGTTGATGATGAGGCATCCAAGTCACTAACTGCTTCCTTTCTTTGTGCATTTTGCTCCAACAATTATGCAAACTTGGGGTCTAATGATATATTTTTATTTCTCAATCCGTAATAGATATGTAAAACATGAAAGAGGTTATTGTGTATTAATATGTTGGTGAGATAAACCTCTTTCAGTTTCCTAAACTTCCTCTCCAGCTGTGCCAACTAGGCTATGTAAAAATATGTGTAAAACAAAGTTTTATAGAGTCTGAAAAATAACCTGTAAATATGTGCATGTATCTCTGATTCTGAAATCACTGTGAAAAAAGTGAGATAGGTTTTTTTATATGGGTATTTTAGGAACAAAAACCTCCTTCAGTTTTGTATGATGTATTTCGGATTGGGTACAATATTCTCTGCAAAATGATGACTTAACTGGAATTTTCTGCAAAAGTGCTTTCCAAAATTGTTTAATATTTCCAAAAACATAATAGCTGTTAGAAAAGTGAGAGAGTTTTTTGTAGATGGTCATCTTAAGAACATAAAACTCCTTCAGTTTTGCAAAATTCATCTTGGATTGATAACAATAGTTTCTGAAAAACAATGACTAAAACATGAAATTTCTGCAAAAATGTTCCTTCTTGTTGTGTTTTTCATCTTTTCACTTTTTTGTTCTTTTGACTGTTTTACTTTCACTTTAGACAAAATTCAATGTTGGTGAAAGTATTTTCATTTATTTTTACCATTTTACTGCCTCTGTATTTTCTTTTATTTTTTACCATTTGACCGCTCTGTAACTTCATTTTAACTTTCACTCTGACTTTTACCTGATACATTTTAACTTGTTTGATCCCTGTTTATCCTTTTTGCCATTACTTACTGTAGTAAATAACCAAAATTCATCCAAGGATATTTTTACAAAATTTCCAACATGTATTCCCACCATTGTGCTTCTGGTATTCTGGTTCTTTGAAGCTTTCTCAGGGTCTCATCACTTTTTGTGTACCTGAAAAAGGTAGGCTGAATTGGAAACAAGTTCTTTACCTCATGTTCGAGATAAAACAAATTTTCCAGACCGTCATAAAGAATTTTGCCTGTAGGCAACGCTTTTGTTGTGGATGAACTTGTCGATGGACTTGCCTGGTTGTCTGCATAAAATGATGAAAATAACGTGCACTTGTTTGTTTTATTCATAAGGTTGGCGAGGTTTTATTATTTTGGACAAATGAAGTATGCGGGAAAAGGTTTTTTGTCATATGCGGAGAGCGCTAAGCGGTATGTATCACACCGCTTTTGGGGATGGGTGGTATTCAGCCGGGAGCCAACGATTCCATACACCTTGTGACGCGTGGTGAGGCATTGTTCGCAAAACCACTCCGCGATCGCGTGCTATCATTCGGTCGTGGAGGGCCATGCGATATGGATGACAGCCATTGGTTGTGGAGTGGTTGATCAGACAGTTATCGGGGAAGTGAGATGAGGAGAGTTTAATGAGGGTGGGCCCAATACAATAAAAAATCATTTAATCATATCGGGAACGATGTCATTGGTCGAGTAAGTTATTAATTAACCGTGAGGGCTAATTAATCCTTTTTTAATGTGGCGGGGAGTCGGGGCTCTTAATTAGTTAGAGATTTAACTAATTAATCCGAATTATCACGGTATTATGGTTATATTTTAACCAAGGGGCGGGATATGTAGAATTTGGGAATTTTGCATAGTTATAGTCATACGGGAATGGGTAGACGTTATAGGGGAATTAAATAATAAAGTTAAATTTAATATGAAAATTAATGGAAAGTGCTAAGTATAAAAACATTAGAAGTATGTATTTAACTTATGCTTGAATGAAAAGGGTTTTTATGAAATATTGCACAATTTTCCTAAGTAAAATATGATTTTACTTAGGAAAAGATTTTTTGGAAGTGAATGAATGACATTATGAATGGTTTTAAGTACTTAGGCTTTTTCAATTATTGGGCCGAGGGTCCAGTCCCTCCAAAAGTCAAGGAAATGCCTTAAGCCCCTCTAATTTTCAAATGCCTTAGTACTAGGGGAAATTAGTGAAATGTTTAGGGAAAAATGAAAAGGGAAGTTAATAATTTGACTTTGTTTTGCTTGAATTTCTTATAGTGTAATGTCTGCCTTGCACTTGTGATGAAAGTAAATATTAACACATTTAGAGTCATTATCCATCACATGTAATTCTGCAACATCATCTACCTACCCTACCTACTTTAACCTAGCATTTTTTCTTCTTTATTAGGGTGCATTTAGACTGGAAAACCCTTATCACACTTTCTTTTCTTTTACATATATAAATATATCTAATTCTAACCTTATTACATCCAAGGGCTCAGATTAAACTATTGAGCTCCTTATATTTACTCTACCTAGCTACTTATCTGCCAAGATTAAACAGTTTGGTCAGATTTTATTCTCTATCTCTAAAACATCAAATTCAAATATGAACTAGCCAAGCTTAAGCTGTTTGACTGTTCACCAATTGTGGCATAAGTTACAAGTTGCACACAATTTATTTATTTACGTAAGAGCAAAAAGTAGTGGAATTTAGACTTGCACACTTTCCTTGGCCTTTCTTTTGGTGGGGTTCATTTTCTTTTACTTTTTGGCCATTTTTTATTCTTTTCACCCTTTGATTTTTCTTTTAGGGTATACCATATTTACATTTTTTAAACTTTTTGATTTTTTTGACAATATGGAAAACCTTTGCAACAAGGAAAGGTATGAACATATTACATAGCCCATCAAGTCAATCATGATATATGACACCTATTGGTATAGGAGCATAACATGTTGTAGAAGAATGGGGAGGCAGAAAGGAGACATTCTCAATACCTTACGGTACTGGCCTTCAGAACCCTTCAACAGTAATTTGCTCAACGCTATTTGGGTTTTAATTCTAAGCTTCATATTATGGACTATCTGGAAGGAGCGCAATAAGCGAATTTTTAATAATGAGAGCACTCCTTTCGATATTATTTGGTCCAAGCTTAAAAGTAACTTGCAAGAAACCATCGCTCTCTGCAACTCACAGGATTCATACATGCCTACTACCCCATTAGAACGCCTCATTTTGGACAATTGGCAACTCACCATCCATCCTTCTACTTCTTCCATTCCCCCTCCTTTTCCTCACTCTGACTCTCCCACTTTCTGGTCTCCTCCCCCTTCCAACTCTTTCAAAATGAATTTTGACAGCGCAGCTAAGGGAAACCTTGGATTAGCAGGCTTTGGGGGTCTTTTCAGGTCGGAAGAAGGCAATATAGTTCACATTTTCTATGGTTCTCTTGGAAGGGATACTAACAATGTAGCAGAATTAGAAGGATTATGGCAAGGATTGTGCATAGCAGAAAAAGAGAACTTCTTTCCCCTTAAAGTGGAAGGGGATTCTCAGATACTTATAGAAGCAGCAATGAGAATTCATTCGGGTACCAGCGCAGCCAAATTTGCTTCTAGCTGGAGGCTTATAACCAGGCTGGAACAGTTAGATCATTGGCTTAAATTCCCTCGGGCCCTATCCTTCAGGCATGTTAGGCGCACGGCCAATAATGTAGTGGACAGACTTGCCAACAAAGGTGTCGATCAGAATCTTCCATTCTTCACTGGTACTTTGAATGACACTGATGATGCTACACTCATACAAGATTGCACTCTTCTGGTGCATCAAGATCTCCATCCCCCGAATGCGGGTGCTCACTAGCTGGTGGCTTTGGGTTTTGTGTGGGGTTGGCGCGTGGCTTTACCACATGGCCATCCCTGCTCTCACGTCGACTGCATTTAAGTCACTCACCCACTCTCATCCTCCTGCATCAACTCACCTCGCCTGCCAAGAACTGTTCACCCTCCTCCATAAGATGGTGTTCGATGGCTTTGTCCCTGTTCTGCATCCTTTGCATAGTCTTTTCCCTCCTATCGTAGCAGAGCCATGCTTCCACACCATCACAGGGAGGCGCTATGTGATTGTTTGCTGCTTAGAGCTTGAACCTGGCGTGCACTTCTCGCACAACCCTCTGTGCTCTTTGCGCTTGAATTGGTTTGCTGTTGATTCTCCTACCCGCTCTTCTCCACCCCTGTCTCCCACTTCTGTGATGCTGCTCACTGATTTAGTCCACCCTTCTTCTGTGCTTCCTGACCCTACAATTATGCCTCGCCTTCGCCAGCATATGCGCTGCAGGAGAGGAAGTAATTGGGGTAGAGCCAGGCGTCAAGTTTCCTTATCTCCTTCCACCTCCTACTCTCCATCATCCGAATACTTCACTGGGCATTATCCTGCAAACCGAAGTGGTCGTGGCCATGGGCATCATGGCACTCCTTTGTCTGACAGGGGCTTTTCTTTCTCCCCCGATACCTGTGCCACCTATGCTAATCCCCTGACTCTAGTGAAAACTGCCCATTTCCTCTTTCAGAGCTCTTTGAACTGCCCCTGCGTCACAACCATTATCACTGTGGAATTCAAAGAAGAGCCCTCTGGCTCTACTACTCTTCCCCTCTTTAATTAGATGAACCAGGGTGACTCTCTGCATGTCAGCATGAAGTGGATGGCTCCTTGCAGCGAAGGCGAGGATGTTGCGGCTGAGAAAAATGGAAGCTTCAAGACCAACGATGATCATCAGACGGTGGAGGAAGATATGGATGCCTACAGGTTCCCAGTTGTTGAAGAATCTCCTCCCTCTCCTCATGTTCCTTAGCATGCTCAACATTTGCAGGTTTTTGGGTTTTTGTTTTCCCAATGTTTGGATTACTCCTGAGTATAATGAACTGTTGATAATTTTGTTAATTTTGTTATATGAAACTATTGAAGAGCTAGTTTCCCTTGTGTGGGCGGCTAATTTTCTGTATGTTTGGCAAACTGGTAGCCTTCAGGCTCTTAGACTGAGAATGCCCCATAGCTGGGCCAGTACCGCAGAGGCTGGTGCCTCCATGTAATTTTTTGTGCCATTAATAGAATTAGTCTAAATTTAGAAAAAAAATAACTTGCGAGGTTGTTGAACTAAAGACTAATATAAATTAAGTTTAAATTCTTATATAGGAAACTTCTAAATGCATATTTCAGAGGGAATTATTACTTAAAGAACTTAATGATGTGGCAAATCTTTTGAATTTGAGAGAATGGGAGATTCGTGATTTCCAAATTGAAGGGCCAAATTTATTTCATGAGATAAAACAAAATCTCTATCTATAAATTCATACAAATCTACAAGGAACCTTTTTTTATGCATGTGCAAAGATGGATATCCAGTGTTTTTTATGTTTTCAATGATTTTCATCAAATCTTGGCAAAGTTTAAAATAAATAAATATTTTTTACTTTTGAACATATTTTGCAATAAATTTCACGAGTACATATGTTTAGAAACAACTAGATGAATTTAATCAACATTAAATTGCCACAGTCTAAGAAGATTAAAATCATAAACATTTCTAGCATATCATCAATACACGCATTCTAATTTATTTCTTTTGCATTTATTATTTATGAATTTAATATTGATTAATCACATGAGTCTTCCATGGAACATCATAGTTATATGCAATAATACACTCATTTTTGTGTAAGCACGAATTTACACTACACTTTGTATGTCTTTAAAAAACATGTTCTTTTTAAAAAATTGCCATAACCTTCATGTGAGAATTGAAACAAGAAACTTCAGAGGTTTTCGAAGGTAGGGATCCTCATTTAGGATTCAAAGAACCATTAAATGTTATATATTATGATAAATTTTACTAAAGTTTAATGTTGTTAAATATATGTCTAACAAAGAATGTCTTCTTAGTTCATGCACATTGGAAGTAGGGATATTCTTGCTCCTTGTAGATCTTGACACATTTTCTCTCTTTTAGCTCCTACTTGGGATATCAAACATTAATCAAACTAATGTTTATAAGTTTTGGAGCACCTATGTGACAACCATTTTTGTTAATCCCTCTTGTAAATATATTTACACGAATTGTAATTCATGTAAATAATATATGAAAATCATGTTCCAATGGTTTTCTTTAGTTAAATCACATCCTTAGTTTTTGTGGGTTACCCTAAACCATTAAAATTCAAAGGCAGTTCAAAATTTGCATGAATTCAAGTGGTTTCAAAAAATTCCAATAAACCATGGCTTCAAGTAGTTTTCAATAATTTGCATGGTTTTAAGTGGTTTTCAATCATTTGAATGATTTCAAGTGGTTTTCTTTAGTTGTTGTTACATCTCATTTTTTGACTAGTACATGGTATTACTTTGAATTCTTATTTTATCTTAGTTTTATTCTTTCATTCTCCATTTGTTTCTGGTTTTCAATCATATTTCCTAATGCATACAATTTGGAGCAAGTAATATGAGAAGTGAGACAATTTGAATTGCCTGTGTTTGCATGAACTTCTTGTTCTCTCAATGTCTGACTTTTTTTCTCATCCTTTCTCTAGCTTTCTCTCATATTTTCTCTTTGGATGGAAATTTATTTCATTTTCTAGATCCAAATCTTCAATTTCCCATATTTGTTGTGAATCCTTATGTAATTTTCACGCTCTAATATTTCTGTATGGATGAATGTTTGTTGTTTTTTATACAATCAAATTTAGACACTAATTTATTTTCTGAAAACTGAGGCTTGATCGAGCCCTTGAGTCGTATCGTTTACCATTAATAAACTTAATAAAAGTCTGTAAGGGGGTTGGCGGGTTAGAATTTTTAATGGCTCGATCAAGTCGCTGGTTAACCACATATATCGCTTGATCGAGGGTTACTTTAACGCTTAATTAAGCAATTTTAATTTTGAATTTAAGCCTTGATCGAGTGTTTAAGGTGCTCGATCGAGCTCTTGAAGTCCTAAAAATTACAATTTCAGCACCTCTTCTGCATATTTCTCTGCAACCCTATTTTTTACCCTAGTGGATTTAGGGAAGAAATTGTCTTTAAGTGGCAATGTTGATCATGTTGGATTCGTGAAAGAATACTCTATCCAATGGCATATGAATTTGACACTTTTGAATTCATATGATATTTTTAATCTAATTTCTTTTAAACATAACACTTGATTTTTTTGGGAAAGTTTCAAAGAGGCTGAATAAAAAAATATTAACATAAAATATACACAATGAAAAAAATTCAAAAAATACCACTATCTTCCTTTACGAATCCTCTTCAAAAGGTTACTCTTGGTTTTTCAATTAATTTAAAGAGCTGAAAAAAATATTATATGTGAACACATGTGTCTCCAAAATGCAATTGAAATATAACTTCGCCAACTTCGAAAAATAATAAAGAATATAATTTTTCATAAAAATAATAATTGTTTAATATGAAAAACTTATTTCTCTCCATGTATACCATGTTCACACACACACACACACACACACACACACATATATATTACACATTTTAGACTAAGTTATGTTACGTGAACACACACATACCTCTTAAGTTTTGCGAAAATTTGCAAGGGCATATGTTGCATTTAATGGAAAATTGAGAGATTATAAGACACTAATTTTTTTTGCAAAAAATATCATTAGGACGAAAACATAATTCTCCACTGATCTAGGTGGCTCCAAAGACACACACAAGGCAAATTGGGCTCAAAAATCAAAGTGTTTGGATTGCTCTTGAACCAGCTTCAGGTTGAAGATCTTGTCGTCCTGATCGCGGTGGTGTGAACGGTTCGTCAAACCAAGCCCGTATGAAGAAGTTAGGAGCAGTCAAAGTTTTGGGTTGACTTTGTGACTAGTCAGCCTTAAGGAAGGTGAAAATTTGACATTTCCACACCACCAGATTTCGGCAAGATCAGGCCAGATTCCAGGTGAAATTGTGGCAGGTTTAAAAGCAGTCCTATGGTAAAAATCTGAATTTTAAAAAACTGACAGTTTGTTTTAAAAATAAAAAATAAATTAATATAAAAATGGTAGGGCAAGCCATGACCCTCGCCCTACCCCCTTGGATCTACATACCATATATTAAAAAATAAATATTATTATAAGACTCTGATGGGCCATGACCCCCGCGGACTCGGCACCAATAAAAAATTGTTAAGTCCCAAAGGGTCGTATGTAGAAATTTGAATAACTGATATATTATTCATCGAGATTCTCCTGATCACACACTATTTTAACTTCATGCAAAATACATAATCTCTTCTACCATTGATCATTAATTGCGGAAATAAAAACAATCGCATGCACACATTAAAACCATAAACATTCACACATATGAACACAATATTTCATGGGAAAGCTTAAAGCTGAAAACCCCCAACTATCTGTATATTATATGTCATAGAGATCATGTAACAATCATTATACAAAGCTCCTCACAAACTCTCAGTATAATCTCCAATTGCTACACTAATCAAGCCCCGATCTAGCAAATCACATACTATCATCTGCCACGTTATCCACCATAACCTACTGCGCAATCCTGTTTGAATATTAGCTACGAATGCTTTGCATTAGAACTGACCTTAATTTGCACCAATCCTCAGTGGCATCTCCAATCATGTTGTTTGTTTTAAATCATGCAACGGTATAGTCACAATGATAGTCTGTTGCTCTTTCACCTATCTCTGCTGTTCTCCTTTGAAAGCATCCATGCTGCAGGAGATTCATTGATGTATTCTTTAGTTGATTAATGAGTTAATAATTAGTGAATTAATTAATAATTAATTCACACCACTCTCACTAGTGTATCAATCAGTTAGACTAGATACAACTAGCTCAACTATGTTTAACTCAGTTAAACTGACCACAACTTCATCAACTTCCTCAATCATCTCCACCAAACTCTCCTGTGCCACATCTTTGCACTTAACTGAAGTGGTCCAAGAGAATAAGATAATGTTTATAGTCCAAATATTATTAAGAGCTAATAATATTCAGTATATCTATTTTTAGACTGGCAATCTAAAAATAGATTCCGCCCAATATGTCTAAAAATATAAGTCCATATATTTTTTCCAACTTGACCAATCATCCACAAATAGCATCCTGCAACTCATAGAATATGATCGACATGTCTAAAAATAGACTTTGCGCCAAAAGTAGCCTGCGGGCCCACTTAGTGAAGGCGACTTCTTTCCACTAAGCTCATCATCTTGTTGCAATCTCAACATCGTGACCCTCGTGGGCCCCAACCATCCACCATATATATATTGTGTTATATATATAACACCACCATATTAATATGGGTGGCGGGGGTTACCAACCCCACCGCCAACCCACCTACCATTACACCATCTCCAACATGTTGGTCGACGAAGTTTATGGGGCAGGTCGCCCAATGCGGGCCTGACCCCTCCCTACTTGCACAAAAAATATTCGGTGGGGTTAAAAAAAAACATGGCGCATTTTTTAAAACTAAATCTGTCTTTAAAAGGAGGCGGCAGGGTTTGACCACCCTGCCTCCCTCCAACAAACTCATCTTTTTAGCCAACAACCTAATGATTCTGCTTGAGTAATTCCGCCCACATTCTTGTATTTAAACCCATCATTTTCCAATTGTGCCCAGGCCAGACCAGAGGAGAGTGTGCATGCAGTTCAAGGCGGGCACAAATTTCGATGCAGGTGGAACCATGAGCAGACCCAGAAACAGGGAGTAGAACCATGAACCTTGAAATTTTCCCCTGGAGGTAATTTTTCTCCATGTCGAAATATAGTCAAGTTTACAATCATTTTTCATGATTTTTTCGCAGGGAATGCAATGGTGAGGTTGGATTCACCTTTTGAGTTGCATATTTCCAGTCCACACAAGGAGCAAAATTTTGGAGGAATCTAGGGGGAATTTAAAAGATTCCTTTTTTCCCCAGATTTGCACATCATCAGAATTCAAGAAATAGACAGTTGATTTTGCACTATTCGATGCCACGAATCTAAAGGTGCATTCAGATTTTCCATCTGAGCTTTATATTTTTTGACCACTTTTTGAAGTGAAGTTGCAAGTGTCAGCTTTGAGCGAGTGAGCAGTGGATTTCACACCTTTCGACGCCACGATTGTGATGGTGATTTAAAATCCAAGAGTAGAGTAGCCCATTATTTATTCATCTTCAACATGGGGTATATGATGTGTTTATTTCATGTAATTCTTTGCCCCTGAGATGCATTGTGTTGTACAGATCCCTGTTGATGTAAGAGTTGCGGGATCTTGTTTTGTTTTGTTTTGTTATTGATGTACTTTCTGTCATGGATTTGTATTATGTTTGAGATCCCTTTGATGCCATGTTTGCAGGATACTCATTGTCACGTGTATGTTTTTTGAGATCCCTTGTTTTCCATGTTGGTGGGATAGTAATAGCCTTTATTTGTGAGCTATTGTCATACTGATATGAGTCCTTCTTGTGAATGAGAATTATGGCAGTGGAACATCTCATAGAGAGGTCTAACCACTCCTAGGTGAGGGAATTTTTATTGTATGTCAGAGAAAACACATCCATGTACATCTTCACTCCTTACAACACTTAATGTAGTGGCTTACACCATCTTGAAACTGAGGCTCGAAGATATAGTCCCTCCTGGACGAACTCTGTTATCAATGTCTTATGTTGCTCATGCTTGTTATGTTCCTCTTCTTTACATCATGTAGTTTTTCATTTATGTTCATTGACATTTTAATTAAATGAAATTCTGACACATCAGCCGAAGTGAAAGGTCTTGGATAAGGGTATCAAAAATTTACCCTGGATCAAGGGGTATTAGAGCAGGTCTTCTTGTTGATTGGATTGCAGGTGTGAACTGTTGAAAGTTCACTAAGTTGAGCCATGGTGAATATCAAGGACATGTACGAAACCATGCTCAGGGTGTCCGAGAATGCAGATATGTTGTACGAGGCTTATGAAAAACAAGCAGTCAATAATGATGAATTGAAGACCCTCCTACAGGAAGAGAAGGAGGAAAAACATCGATTGCAGCTTTAGTTGCAAGCCACAATAGAGGAATGGGAAGAATTGAAGTGCAACAACGAATTTATTCAAGTAGATCATAATGCATTGAAGGCATTCCTATAGAAAGAGAAGGAGGAGAAGCAATAGTTGAAGCTTCAGCTACAAGCCATGATAGAGTCCTTGGAGGAAGCAAAGCAAAAGGAAGGCTTAGAGAAGCCTTCTTCACCTGTTTCACAATTGACAACTAAGGTAAACCATACTGATTTCTCTTTAGTTTCTTCACATGATATCATTTTGGTTGGAAGTGTGGAGATACCCATTGCAGGAACCGACATGAGGCTCCTTACCAAGATGGGGTACAACAGAGGAGGACTTAGTGTTCATGGCCAAGGAATAACCCAACCATTGGAGGTTGTGCAGTGACCTTGCTATGAAGGTTTGGGGTACATTGAAGAAGGATGTTTGAAGGACATCAAGGGAAAAAAAATATTGATGAAATCTCTAGGAAAGGGGAATGATGGGGACACTTCGCCATCGTTCCATGATAATACATGTTGCAGTGAAAGAGATGAGGCAAGATCCCATCACCATGATCGCATCAAATACCAACACAGAAGGCATAATGAGTCTCATTATTCTAGAGCACATTCTGATTATAAGAATGTTGATAACCTTGGTCGTAAATCATGGCATCAGAAAACATGTCATTTTTTCTAGTTTACATAACCATGTGTTTTTTGAGTGTTGGAAAAGAATGGCAGCACAAAGGAAGATGAGGCATGAAAAGCCTTCTCCATAGTAGGGAAAGAAATCAGTTAAGCAGGTTTGGAGGAAAAATTTCCTTTTTCACCCATTATGACTGAAGTGGCCATCATAGAGCCACATGCTAGAGAATCCATCTAGAGCAGTGCCTCAAAGGCAAAACACTCTTTCAGAAACCGGTTGAAGGAGCTGATCATTAATATCCATTATTTTAATTTATCAAAAATACAAAAAAATGGAAAAATATATAAAATATGTGTTAAGATAGCGCTTCTCATACTTTAACTACAGTCGTAATGTTTTTTGTAAGATTAAAGTTCAATACTTTAAAATATTTGAGAAGGTGGGTCCTAACGCTTCACTTAATGATTGAGAAAGTAAGCGAGTGGATCCAAAGATTTTTTGTCAGAAGAGAAAGGCGGAAACCCACGGGTACATTTGACACACGAGTTAACGGAGAGGGTGCCTCCGCAATTGACCCCGTTGACTGATCGATCGATCAAGATCTATAGTCTGGATTCACTGCAGGGGCAGGGCCCCGAAGAGTGCTACATACCCTAGAGGCCCCCTGTGGTGACGTAAGCTGCTGGTTGGTGACAGCTTTCAGCCATTTCATGGTACCGTTTAACGGTCTTTTAGCACATTAACTTAGCATTTAATTTCTAGACCCCGCACCATCTATTTAAACCAGTTCTTCTTTTCGCAAGTTAATTCTTATTCCTTTGTATTTTTCAACTTAATCGTACCAGTGTCTTCCATTGTTGTTCACCACCCTGTCATTGTTCGTCACCATGAGCAATATCATGGCTAAACGTTCATCCCTTCTCAACTCATCCATCCATATTCCTCTCATGGACATTGAGAGGGATATCTGAGATACTGTTTGCTCTCTAGAACACCTTCCATTTTATCAGCAGGTCTATTTGAATGACAAAGCATGTCCCATTTTTTCTGCCATAGCCATGTCAGGTGTACTGTCTACATGTATCCCTAAAAATCATCTTTTTCCTGAGTTTGTGCACTGGCTAGTATCTGTTATGTATCCGGGCAAGTGTTTTGTAATGAATTGTCTAGGAGGGAATGTTTTGCAATTCTCGGCCCAGTTAATTCGTTAAGATTTATGTTATCCAGAGTCATAGAGTATTATGTTCAATTCAATGACGAGCCATTGGCAGTGCATTATGATAGTCTTGCAGGTCAAGAATTCACCCAGTTCGCCTTCTTCCTAAGGCCAGATACGAAGCGGTTTGCACTTGACAGTAAATAATTCTCCATAGACGTTTTTGACACAGACGTTTGGCCAGTGCTGAGGTGTATACTAAAGATATTGGGAAATGAGGATGACAACATAATTTACAAATTAGTTCTGGGACTGTTTGCATTGATGATGAAGCTGGGAGTAGTGCTGGATATTCCTTCATATTGGCAAGAAGTTGTCAATAATCAACTCATGAGTTTATCACTCACTGGGTCATTCAGGTTCCCTTCTCTTATCATTTATCTCTTTTTCTATCAAAATGTAGAAGAATTATTGCATTTGGGGTTAAACATCATGGATGTAAATAAAAAGAGGTAGTCAATGGTGTTTTGGACTGATGTAGTGAGAGAGGAGAAAAATGAGGAGGGGTTTTTTGATTTTGCAAATCATTTCATGTCTACTGCCTACAAAATTTTGAATGGGGTTTCTCCCCCATGTTTCTTTCCAAAGGCTCAAGAATTTCTGTAGTTGGGGACAAATTGTAAATTTGGAGATTGGTATGTTTATGAAGACTACTCAGAGATTAGAATTTATGGGGCTAGGGTAGAACCATATAGGCTCCCTACATTTGTTCCTATGAGATTATTTGCCTTAGAATTCACTAGGCAGAATTTGACTGTTGATCAAATACATTTTGTACCTGTGAAAAAGGGTCATATGTTTAAATTACCTATGTTCGTGGCTCTGTTTATAGTCAACATGAGGCAAGCAGCTGATGAGCTTAATATGATGTTAGATGGTATGCACTTGTTGTTAGGAGATAAATGGGCTTATGACCCCTATAAAGTAATTTCAAATAGGAGAGTTGAAAATGGGTACTCAACATTTGTTCTTGAAAGCAGACTTGACATAGAGAAGCTAGAAAATAAGGGTTTTGCAGGTTCCGTTAGTTCTAATATACAGACTCCTATCATATCTGAGAAATCAAGCAAGAGGATTAAAGAAGCAGTTATAGATTCTGAAGATGAGAAGCAGAGAGCTGAAAAGAGAATAAAATTCAATGAATACATAACAGGTGCTCAACCTAGTTTCTCTCTTCAACTAGGAGATGAGTAGAATGTTCCAGCCTCACCAAGAAGACATGGAGATGCTCAGGAGCAAGTACCTTTGATTAAAAAATTATTTTCTCAAATTTATGAAAGGAATCAAAGGATGAAGGCTAGCATGGAGGTACAGGTTGAATATCAAATAACTCCAGACCAAACAAGATTGTTGACTGCCATGGATCTTGAAAAAGATCAGTTTACGATTTCTCTTTCTCACCCCTCTGATATGACTATAGGGTCATCAACTAATTTTAATACTATAAATTTAACTTTTGATGTGAGAAAGATTCCTTTGCTTGATAAAGTAAATTTACACATGAAAACAGGTCAATTAATAGTGAATGACTTGACCAAAACTAATGCAATGGATCTTAAAGCAGAGAACATGCTAGGGAAGGTGATCAAGCAATTGAAACTGGATAAAGTCAGTTCCATGGCTTTAACAACACAAAAGGAAGAGCTTAAGAAGATAATTGTGAATATTGGAGTAGATTCAAATGATAGGTCTGCTGTGCAGAAATTACTACAAAGTGCAGAATCATAGATTTCTGTATTGAAGAAGAAGTTGAAGTTACCTATAGGGGAGCATTCTATGGCAGCAGAGGTGGAAGAAGTTGAAAGTGAAAAATAAAGCCTTCTTTAGTAGCTCTTACAGAAAGAAGAAGAAATTTCAAATTTGAAGGAAACTGTACTGACACTACAAAGCTAGATTTATTCCCATTCCTGTACCATCATTTTTCCATCTGGAAATGATGATCCAGTAGCACAATTATCTCAATTGAACATTGAACTGAAAATGGCAGAGAAAGATCTCAAAAAGGCACAAAATGATCTGGAGAGAGTAACAAAAATAATGCAGGCCAAGGATGGATAAATTGATAAGTACAGGGTAGATTGTCAAATAACTAATGCTAAAATCAAGAGACCGAAGGAGAAATTGAAGGGAAACATAACTTTGATACAGGCTAAAGATATCATCTGGAATGAAATCATTGAATAAATGAGAGCAGCTTGGGGATCTTTGACTATTGTATCAGAAGATAAAAGCATTTTCAGAGATTTTGAGGAGCAAGTTATGGCAGACAAGCAGAAGACTATTAACAGAGCCATATGGGCAAAGAATTTTATTGATTTCATTGATTCAAAGACTGATTAGGAGTTAGAAGAAAATGATATTAAAGATAGGATCCTGTATGATGTAGAGATTAACAAATTTATTGTTAAAAATACTTACAAGAAGACTACTTAGAAAAAGTTGACAGAAATTAAGGAAGTAGTGAACAAATTTGACAATTTGTATGAAAAAAGAGCCAGGGCAAGATTTCCATCATGCTAGGACCTGAAAGGTAGTCTTTTATCATGGGATTCTTATGAAACATTATTGGTATTGGCAAAAATTAAGGTAGATAACACTCATGAGAAGAGTCAGATCCTAAAAGGAGCAACAATTATTAACTTTCTTCAGAGGCATTTTCAGCTATTAAGGATGGTGAAGACCTTATTTACGGAGCGACCAACATTCAAAAGGATCATTTCCTTTAGGTTGGATTACCACAAGCTAATTAACTCTCCTAAGACAAACATTGAAGTGTGGAAGAAATATAGATCCTGGATAGTTGTTCTACCCAATGATCCCTCATCATCAAAGAAAGACAAGTCAGCCAATCAGGAGAATGTAGCAATATCGGGGCAAATTCATATTCAGCAAATAGATTAGAGTTAAATTTTTATTTTATCTCTATTAAGAGATTTCAATTGTAATGAGACATTTTGATGATATGTAATAGGTAGTTTAAGAGGTTTCAAGTAGTTTGAGCAGTTAGGAGTAGTTTCAGTAGTTACAAACTGCTTTTACATTGTCTTTAAAGAGAAAGAGAATAAAGGGAAAGGTTCCGAGTTTTGGACCTTTGGACTACTGTAAATTTTGTACTCAATTTTCTGATGATTAATGAATGAAGACCAAGATTATTGCATCTGTTGTTATTGATATGTTTCCTAGTTTCCATTATGTATTTTTCCTTCTATGAATAAAATGAAGTAATGTAGCTGGAGTTCTCTTTTTACATATGCAAATAAGAGTTAAATATCCTTAATGGGTGCTCCTTCATTTTAACTATTCCCCTTTCATAAAATTCTTCTAAAGTTTAAAGTGATATATTTTGTTTATCAGCATATCAGTTTGGGCTTCCTTCATGTTCTTCTTATCTTTCCAATTAATATCAGTAGATAATGGCATTGTGAAGAATTTTTTGCATCATATTCTTGAGGGTTTAAATAATTAATTTCTGAAGGTGATTAAGCAAAGACCATTTGATATAATATTTATGTGACATATATATATATATATATAAATGTCTTCAGCACTGATTCCTTACCACATCCAAGGGATTGTTTATTCAGATACAACATTTTTTTGTGTCATTGTCGGGGATGAAGAAGCGAAGTTCATTCCTTGGGTTTTTGTTATATTTACACTGGTTGTTCAGAGAGGAGGAAATATCAGGCTGTGTTTTTATTCCATAATTCTGGCCTATAAAAGGCCTTATACAAGGTCAAACACCTCACAACAGAAAGCTCCTATTCTTTCAGATCATGAAAAATTGGTTTCTAAAAAGGCTTAGAAACCAAAAACGACTTCTACACCTTATCCTACACTTCTTGCACCTGGCAACAATTCACGTAACCCTTCATCTAAGGATATTTCCCGGAAACTCACTTTCTTGGAACAAGAATCCTTTTATCCACTAGTCCATTTTCAAGAACCAAGGTTAGAAGAACAATATTTTGAGTCTATTTCATTTAGATTCACACAATCTCAACTAAATACAGTTGTTGGTTCTTCTGCCATTGTTCATCAACCCCTTCCCATACCAGTCGTTTAACCCATTTGTCCACATTCACAACTGGTTCACAAACCCCACCTACTCAAGGAGCGGTTAACCAAGGCATAAACATGGCAACCCCTGCCTTCTTAATGAATAGGTATGCACCGTTAATTCTTCCACAACCTATGAATTTCATGCCCCAAGAATACCTCAAGTTACTCCTCATTTTACTGGTGAAGATGAAGTGACTGCAGAACAACACTTGCCATTGTTTTGCACTTTTGCTAGGAATCTAAATGTAGAACATCTTGATGTAGTGATGAGACTTTTTGTACAGTCTCTAAATGGAGAGTCAAGAAAATGGTTTAAAGGTTTTCCAAATGGCTCAATTAATAATTGGGAGGAATTAGAGACACAATTCACCCGAATATGGGGTGAAAAAAGAGATCATGGTTACTCATTGATATGGTTTAATGCTATCAAGAAAAAGTCTGATGAAAACATGACTGATTTTATTAAAAGATTCAACAAATTGTATAATAGTTTAACCATAGAAATGAAACCTCCTCCTATTGGAGCAAGGGTAGTTTTTGCTGGAGCTTTTGAGCCAGATTTTAGTTTCACTTTAAGAGAGAGGAGATATCCTACTCTTGAAAAAATCCAAACTGATGCTTTCTAGATTGAAGCAAATATGACTGCTGCTGGGAAAACACAAGAAAAGAAATCTGTTCAAGAGAAAGGCAAGGCCAAAGAAGAATCACCACAGGATTAGAAGGTTGATGACATGACAAAGGCTATCAAGAATTTGTGAAATAAGTTAGTGAAGATTGAATTAGAAAATAAAACTCCCAAAGGCCTGCACAACAAAAAAGAGAAGTTTTCAATCCCCAATTTAGAAAACAACCCCTGCAAATCTTGTAGAGGGAGAGAAAAGATCAAGATCAAGTTCAGGCACCATTGTATATAGAAGCAGCACCCTCACAGTCTACTGAAGATGATCAAATGGAAGCAGACGATCAGATTTCTGCCATCTACATGAAAGGAGATGAAGAAGAGGAAGAATGTGAAGAATAATACATCAAATTTGAGGTGTCCTTTGACCAAGAAGAGATGGATGATTATTGTAGACAATTAACAGAATTTATGCAAGCAGAGTTGCATAAGAAATATGATTTAAGATCAATAAAAAGATGAAGGATGCAAGATGATGAAGAACAAAAGCAAGAGTTAGTTCCTTCTCCAATGGCGACTCCACAATCAAATAACTCAGTAAAATAATCAAATAAAGGGAAACAACCTATGAATCCAGTAAGTGGAACATAAATGCAACAGGCTGAGACTTCCCAAAACAAGTCCATTGATACTAGTAATTTGGAGAAGGTCGTTACTGTGCCTGAATAGATTTCTAATCCTAATAGAAATCAAGAAGAACCTGAGAATATTTTCAAACAAAATCAAGCTTTCAGTTTATCAAAAGAGCTAGAAAAAGTCAAAATCTAAGTACCTGTTCTTGAACTAGTGAAGACACCAGGTTACAAGAAAGAAATTGCAGAATTCATTAATCTTTCTCAGTCTAATGACATTGGTGATACTGTGAATTTGCAAGAAGAAAATCCAACCGTCACTTTTGGTCCACATGTGGAGGAGTTAGATTCTTGTGTTCCCCCATTTTATATATCATCATTCTTCATGATTTCATTCTTCATAATTGTATGTTGGACTCTGGTGCTTCACATAATCTCATGCCATTATCTGTAATGAAAGAATTGAATTTAAAAATTAATAAACCCTATAGATACCTATATTAATTTGATTCAAAAAGGGTAAAGTGTGTTGGGCTTATCGAAGACATGGTGGTATCCCTGGCCCAAATTCCAGAGAAAAGTATCATGATGGGTGTAGTCGTTGCAGATATTCCAGCTAGGTTTGGTATGCTTTTGTCCAGATCCTGGGGAGCGAAGCTTGGAGGTTTTTTAAAACTGGACATCACATATGCTATTATTCTTGTCTTTAATGTGGAATAAATAAGGTTATATAGAGAAACACGATTTGTTAAAACTACCACAAAGAAAGATGTAGGAAATTCCCCTATCTATGGTCAAGAGAAAGAATATCTTTCCTGTTTTATGCTGCGTGAATATTTAGAGTTTGCTGAAGGCTCAAAGAAGTAGCTCTCTTTAGAAATTGTACATAATGAGTTGTGTTCAAACAAAATCTGGAAGAGTTATTTTGATGGTGCGTATTCAAAAGATGGCACAGGAGCTAGATTTTTACTGATATCTCCAGAAGGTAATATTTAACCTTTTTCTTTTAAGCTTGAATTTGAATCAACAAATAATGTAGCTGAGTATGAGGCATTAATTTTGAGTCTTCAAACTGCTAAAAAAATGGGAATCTAGTGTATTTCCATTTTTGGTGATTCCAAGTTGATTATAAGACAGATTAAAAACCTTTGTCAAACCAAACATCCAAGGTTGAGATCATATAGGAATGAAGTATGGGACTTGATTGAGAATTATTTTGAAGCTTTGAATATTCAATTCATTCCAAGAGAAGAAAACAAAATGGCAGATTCATTGGCAGTTGCAGCTAGTACTTTCAAGCCACCTATAAATCCAAAATTGAGGTATGAGATTGAACTGAGGCACAGACCATCTATTCCCAGCAATGTTAAGCACTGGTAGGTTTTTGAAGACAATGAGCAGATAAATCATTTTCTGAAAATGATTGAAAATTTTGAAGATATTGAAATTGACCAAGAAAGTGAACAGATTGATCAGAATGAGGACTTGAAAAATCTTAAGCAATCAATAGGTGATCAGAAAATAATCTAGTTGAAAGATAATATATTTCCCAGAGGATTAGTTCCTCTTGAAAGTTGTTTTATTCAAATGATGTAGCACTGGATCTAAAGAAGGTACCTCAAGAGGGTGAGATGGAAGCTTGTAATTTGGGAACTCAACAGGAGCCCAAGGTTGTCAAATTATTCAAAGGCATCCTTAAGAATGATAAAGAAAGGTACATCGACCTTTTCCAAAAATATATGGATGTGCTTGCATGGTCCTATGAGGATTTGAAAACATATGATCTGGATATTATTCAGCACAAGATACCATTGAAGGATGGGATCAAGCCTCACAAACAGAAACTTAGGCAGATCAATCCATTGCTCCTTGCTCCAATTGAAAAAGAAGTGAAGAAATTACTGCAGGAAAAAAATATAGTCCCACTCAGATATTCAGACTGGGTTTCTAACCTAGTTCCTGTGATGAAAAAGAATGGAGAAATAAGGTTATGTGTTGACTTCAGAAATTTAAAAAGGTCATCACTTAAAGATAATTATCCTTTGCCTAAGATGGACTATTTTTTACAGAAAGTGACATGAGCATATAAATTATCTATGGTTGATGGTTTCTCTGGGTACAATCAGGTAGCGGTTGAAAAAGAAGATCAAAAGAAAACAAATTTTACCACACCCTGGGGAACGTTCATGTATGCAAGAATTCCTTTTGGACTTATGAATGCAGGTGCCACTTTTCAAAGGGAAATGGACATAACATTTGTGGGTGATAAGTTTGTAGTAATATATTTGGATGATGTGACCATTTTTTCAGGTTCAGATGATTAACACTTGGAGAAGTAATAGGCGTCTTTCCTGAAATGCAGAAAATTTGGGTTGTGACTGAATCCCAAAAAATCCTTATTTACCTTGGAGGAAGGAAAATTGTTAGGACTTATAGTTTCAAATTAGGGATTAAAAATTGATCCAATAATATTTGAAGCTATTCAGATAATTCCTTTGCCCAGGAGTAAAAAGGATATTCAGAGGTTTCTAGGAAAAATAAATTTCCTGAGAAGATTTGTCCCAAATTATGCTGAAATTGTCAGAAACATAACATATATGCTGAAGAAGAATGCAGAAGTAAAGTGGGACAAGGATGCTAGAGAATCCTTTGCTAGGATTAAAGAAGTCCTTCGGGAAGCTCTTGTTCTGATCAATCTAGATTATTAGAAGGCTTTTCAAATATTTTCATTTTCATCACCTACTACCATTGTTGTTGTGCTGGTGCAGAAGAATGAAGAGGGCAAAGAACAACCTATGGCATTTTTTAGTAAAGTTCTTAGGGATGTTGAACTTAAATATAACATTTTGGAAAAATAGGTGTATGATTTAGTTAAAGAATTAAAAGCATTCAGGACTTATGTGCTACAGTCTCAGATAGTTGCTTATGTTCCTAACTCTGCTGTGAAAGATGTGTTAGTTCAAAGTGATGTGGAAGGTAAAAGAGGAAAACGGATAGCTAAAATCCAAGAGTATGACTTAGATATCAAGCCTACCAAATTGGTCAAAGGTCGGGATTTGGAAAAACTTTTGACAGAGTCAAATTTTCAAGCTTTGGGAATTAATTTGCTGGCACCCTTAGATGAATCTATTAATGAAATTAGTCAGAGCAGTACAAAGGCAAAAATTAAATACAAATTCCCGTGCTCTGATTGGTATAAGGATATTGTTCATTACTTATGTTTTTTCTCTTGTCCATCCTCACTAAACAGAACAAATTATAGAGCTCTTAAACTCAAATCCCAACCATATGTCATAATTGATGCTAAGTTATATTGGAAGCATCCTACTGGCATTTTGTTTTTGTGTTTGACAGAAGGTGAATCAATGGAAGTTGTAAAAGAATATCATGAGAATCTATGTGGAGGTCATTATATTTGGAAGGTTACTGCTCAAAAAATCCTCAAATCAGGTTTTTACTGGCCCTCAATATTTGCTGATGTATACAGATTGGTTAGAAGCTGCCATAAATGTCAGTTATTTGCAGAAAAGAAAAGGTTAGCTCCTCTACCTCTTCTCCTAGTGTTTATTGAAGAACCCTTTAGGAAATTGGGATTATACTTTATTGGGGAAATTAATCCACCATCAAGTGGACAGTTAAAATGGATTTTGACTGCCACTGACTATTTCACAAAGTGGGTGGAGGCAATACCTACCAGAAAGGCTAATGACCAGGTAGTAATGAAGTTTATGGTAGGTTTTTGAAGACAATGAGCAGATAAATCATTTTCTGACAATGATTGAAAACTTTGAAGATATTGAAATTGACCAAGAAAGTGAACAGATTGATCAGAATGAGGACTTGAAAAATCTTAAGCAATCAATAGGTGATCAGAAAATAATCTAGTTGAAAGATAATATATTTCCCAGAGGATTAGTTCTTCTTGAAAGTTGTTTGATTCAAATGATGTAGCACTGGATCTAAAGAAGGTACCTCAAGAGGGTGAGATGGAAGCTTGTAATTTGGGAACTCAACAGGAGCCCAAGGTTGTCAAATTATTCAAATACGTCCTTAAGAATTATAAAGAAAGGTACATCGACCTTTTCCAAAAATATATGGATGTGTTTGCATGGTCCTATGAGGATTTGAAAACATATGATCTGGATATTATTCAGCACAAGATACCATTGAAGGATGGGGTCAAGCCTCACAAACAGAAACTTAGGCAGATCAATCCATTGCTCCTTGCTCCAATTGAAAAAGAAGTGAAGAAATTACTGGAGGAAAAAATTATAGTCCCACTCAGATATTCAGACTAGGTTTCTAACCTAGTTCCTGTGATGAAAAAGAATGGAGAAATAAGGCTATGTGTTGACTTCAGAAATTTAAAAAGGTCATCACTTAAAGATAATTATCCTTTGCCTAAGATGGACTATTTTTTACAGAAAGTGACATGAGCATGTAAATTATCTATGGTTGATGGTTTCTCCAGGTACAATCAGGTAGCAGTTGAAAAAGAAGATCAAAAGAAAACGAATTTTACCACACCCTAGGGAACGTTCATGTATGCAAGAATTCCATTTGGACTTATGAACGTAGGTGCCACTTTTTAAAGGGAAATGGACATAGCATTTGTGGGCGATAAGTTTGTAGTAATATATTTGGATGATGTGACCATTTTTTCAGGTTCATATGATGAACACTTGGAGAATTAATAGAAGTCTTTCCCGAAATGCAGAAAATTTGGGTTGTGACTGAATCCCAAAAAATCCTTATTTGCCTTGGAGGAAGGAAAATTGTTAGGACATATAGTTTCAAATTAGGGAGTAAAAATTGATCCAATAAGATTTGAAGCTATTCAGATAATTCCTTTGCCCAGGAGTAAAAAGGATATTCAGAGGTTTCTAGGAAAAATAAATTTCCTGAGAAGATTTGTCCCAAATTATGCTGAAATTGTTAGAAACATAACATATATGCTGAAGAAGAATGCAGAAGTAAAGTGGGACAAGGATGCTAGAGAATCCTTTGCTAGGATTACAGAAGCCCTTTGGGAAGCTCCTGTTCTGATCAATCTAGATTATCAGAAGGCTTTTCAAATATTTTCATTTTCATCACCTACTACCATTGTTGTTGTGCTGGTGCAGAAGAATGAAGAGGGCAAAGAACAACCTGTGGCATTTTTTAGTAAAGTTCTTAGGGATGCTGAACTTAAATATAACATTTTGGAAAAATAGGTGTATGCTTTAGTTAAAGCATTAAAAGCATTTAGGACTTATGTGCTACAGTCTCAGATAGTTGCTTATGTTCCTAACTCTGCTGTGAAAGATGTGTTAGTTCAAAGTTATGTGGAAGGTAAAAGAGGAAAATGGATAGCTAAAATCCAAGAGTATGACTTAGATATCAAGCCTACCAAATTGGTCAAAGGTCAGGATTTGGAAAAACTTTTGACAGAGTCAAATTTTCAAGCTTTGGGAATTAATTTGCTGGCACCCTTAGATGAAGCTATTAATGAAAGTAGTCAGAGCAGTACAAAGGCAACAATTAAATACAAATTCCCGTGCTCTGATTGGTATAGGGATATTGTTCATTACTTATGCTTTTTCTCTTGTCCAACCTCACTAAACAGAACAAAATACAGAGCTCTTAAACTCAAATCCAAACCATATGTCATAACTAATGCTAAGTTATATTGGAAGGATCCTACTGGCATTTTGTTGTTGTGTTTGACAGAAGGTGAATCAATGGAAGTTATAAAAGAATATCATGAGAATCTATGTGGAGGTCATTATATTTGGAAGGTTACTGCTCATAAAATCCTCAAATCAGGTTTTTACTGGCCCTCAATATTTTTTGATGTATACAGACTGGTTAGAAGCTGCCATAAATGTCAGTTATTTGTAGAAAAGAAAAGGTTAGCTCCTCTATCTCTTCTCCTAGTTTTTATTGAAGAACCCTTTAGGAAATTTGGATTATACTTTATTGGGGAAATTAATCCACCATCAAGTGGACAGTTAAAATGGATTTTGACTGCCACTGACTATTTCACAAAGTGGGTGGAGGAAATACCTACCAGAAAGGCTAATGACCAGGTAGTAATGAAGTTTATGGAAGAAAACATCTTCAGTAGGTTTGGGTGTCCAATCATGATTGTAACTGATAATGCATAGGTATTCAATTCAGTTAGGTTCATTAATTTTTGTCAGACGTATAATGTCATTCTATCTCATTCTACAACATATCATCCTCAAGGGAAGGGGCTAGCTGAATCTTCCAACAAGACATTAGTCAATATTTTGAAGAAGACAATTAATGAAAATTAGAAAAACTGGGATTCAAAATTGACATTTTCTCTTTCGGCAGTACGAGTGACTACTAGAAGATCTACAGGAAAGTCTCCTTATGAACTGGTTTATGGAACTCAAGCTTTATTTCCTACTCAATTGGCTAGACCAGTGATTTCGTTTCTTCAAGAAGCACAATAAGAACCTAATGCATTGGTGAGAAGGTTGAACAAGGTTATAGAATCAAGTGAGAGAAGGAACAAAGTCAGAGAAAATTTGATCACCTATCAAGAAAAGATGAAGTCCATTTTTGATAGAAAAGCAAAAGAGATTCTTTTTCAAACTAGAGATTTGGTATTAATATGGGATACTAGAAGAGAAGAAAAGGGAAAACACGGTAAGTTTGATCCACTCTGGTATGGCCCATACAAGATTGTTGAGGTTAGATCAAATAACACATTCATTTTGGATAATCTTGATGGAGAAACAATACAACTACCTGTGAATGGGCAGTATCTCAAACATTATTTCCAGCATTGAGATTTTATGGTCCACCATTGTACATATTCGGATTTCTCATTGTTCATATTTCATCAAACATCATTTGACTCCATGCTCGAAGTGAAGGCACTAATTTGCAGTTCTTAGTGTTTCGTGGCAAAAAAAATTATCCCTAGGTGGAGCCAGATGTTGTGGCTCATTTGCAATATCCTTTATTTTAATTTTTCAAAAATACAAAAAAATGGAAAAATATATAAAATATGTGTTAAAGTAGCGCTTCTCATACTTTAACTAAATTTGTAATATTTTTTGTAAGATTAAAGTTCAATACTTTAAAATATTTGAGAAGGTGGGTCCTAACGCTTCAGTTAATGATCAAGAAGGTAAGTGAGAGGGATCTGAAGATTTTTATGTCAGAAGAGAAAGGCTGCAACCCGCGGGCACATTTGACTAATGGGTTAATGGGGAGGGTGCTTCCGTAGTTGACCCCGTTGAATGATCGGTCGATCAAGATCTACGGTCCGGATTCACTGTGGGGGCAGGGCCTCGATGAGCGCTCCGTACCCTAGAGGCCCCCCGCAGTGACGTAAATTGCTGGTTGGTGACAACTTTCAGCCATGTCACGGTACCATTTAATGGAATTTTAGCGCGTCAACTCAGCATTTAATTTCTAGACCTCGCGTCATCTATTTAAACCGGTTCTTCTTTTTGTAAGTTAATTTTTATTCCTCTATATTTGTAAACCTAATTGCACTAGTGTCTTCCATTGTTGTTCGCCACCCTGTTGTTGTTTGCCACCCTAAGAAATATCATGGCTAAACGTTCATCCCTTTCTAGCTCATCTAGCCATATTCCTCTCATGGACACTGAGAGGGATATCAGAGATACTGTTTGCTCTCTAGAACACCTTCCATTTTATCAGCAGGTCTGTTTGAATGAAAAAGCATGTCCCATTTTTTATTCCATAGCCAATTTAGGTGTACTATCTGCATGTATCCCTAAAACTCATCTTTTTCCTGAGTTTGTGCACTGGCTAGTATCTGTTATGTATCCAGGCAAGTGTTTTGTAATGAATTGTCTAGGAGAGAATGTTTTGAAAATCTCGGCCCAGTTAATTCGTCAAGCTTTATGTTATCCAGAGTCGGAGTCTTATTTTCAATTCAATGATGAGTCATTGGCAACGCATTATGATAGTCTTGCAGGTCAAGAATTCACCTAGTTTGCCTTCTGCCTAAGGCCATATACGAAGTGGTTTGCACTTGACAGTAAATAATTTTCCATAGAAGTCTTTGATACAAAATTTCGGCCAGTGCTGAGGTGTATACTAAAGATATTTGGAAAGGAGGACGACAACATAATTGAAAAATAAGTTCTGGGATTGTTTTCATTGATGATGAAGCCAGGAGTAGTGCTGGATATTCCTTCATATTGGCAAGAAGTTGTCAATACTCAACTCATGAGTTTATCACTCACTGGGTCATTCAGGTTCCCTTCTCTTATCATTTATCTCTTTTTATATCAAAATGTAGAAGAATTCTTGCATTTGGGGTTAAACATCATGGATATAAATAAAAAGAGGCAGTCAATGGTGTTTTGGACTAATGTAGTGAGAAAGGAGAAAAATGACGAGGGTTTGTTTGATTTTTCAAATCATTTCATGTCTACTACCTACAAAATTTTGAATGGGGTTTCTCCCCCATGTTTCTTGCCAAAGGCTCAATAATTTCTGCAGTTGGGGACAATTTGTAAATTTGGAGATTAGTATGTTTATGAAGACTACTCAGAGATTAGAATTTATGGGGCTAGGGTAGAACCATATAGGCTCCCTACATTTGTGCCTATGAGATTATTTGCCCTAGAATTCACTACGCAGAATTTGAATGTTGATCAAATACATTTTTTACTTGTGAAAAAGGGTCATATGTTTAAATTACCTATGTCTATGGATCTGTTTATAGTCAACATGAGGCAAGAAACTGATGAGGTTAATATGATGTTAGATGGTATGCACTTTTTGTTAGGAGATAAATGGGCTTATGCCCCTATAAAGTAATTTCAAACAGGAGAGTTGAAAATGGGTACTCAGCATTTGTTCATGAAAACATACCTGACATAGAGAAGCTAGAAAATAAGGGTTTTGTAGGTTCTGTTAGTTCTAATATACAGACTCCTATCATATCTGAGAAATCAAGCAAGAGGAGTAAAGAAGCAGTTATAGATTCTGAAGATGAGTAGCAGAGAGCTGAAAAGAGAACAAAATTCAATGAAGACATAACAGGTGCTCAACATGGTTTCTCACTTCAACTAGGAGATGAGTAGAATTTTCCAGCCTCACTAAGAAGACATGGAGATGCTCAGGAGCAAGTACCTTTGACTAAACAAGTATTTTCTCAAATTGCTGAAAGGAATCAAAGGATGAAGGCTAGCATGGAGGAAAAGGTTGAATATCAAATAACTCCAGACCAAACAAGATTGTTGACTGCTATGGATCTTGAAAAATATTAGTTTAAGAATGCTCTTTCTCACCCCTCTGATATGACTATAGGGTCATCAAGTAATTTTAATACTGTAAATTTAACTATTGATGTGAGAAATATTTCTTTGCTTGATAAAGTAAATTTACACATGCAAACAGGTCAATTAATAGTGAATGACTTGACCAAAACTAATGCAATGGCTCTTAAGGCAGAGAACATGCTAGGGAAGGTGATCAAGCAATTGAAACTGGAGAAAGCCAATTCCAGGGCTTTCACAACCCAAAGTGAAGAATTTAAGAAGATAATTGTGAAGATTGGAGTAGATCCAAATGATAGGTCTGTTGTGTAGAAATTACTATAAAGTGTAGAATCAGAGATTTTTGTATTGAAGAAGAAGTTGAAGTTACCTACAAGGGAGCATTCTATGGCAGTAGAGGTGGCAAAATTGGAAAGTGAAAAATAAAGCCTTCTTCAACAGCTCTTACAGAAAGAAGAAGAAAATTCAAAGTTGAAGGAAACTGTACTGACACTGCAAAGCCAGATTGATTCCCATTCCTGTACCATCATTTTTCCATCTAGAAATGATGATCCAGCAGAAAAATTATCTCAATTGAACACTGAACTGAAAATGGCATAGAAATATCTCAAAAAGGCACAAAATGATCTGGAGAGAGTAACAAAAATAATGCAGGCCAAGGATGGAGAAATTGATAAGTACAGGGCAGATTATCAAATAGCTAATGCTGAAATCAAGAGCTTGAAGGAGAAATTGAAGGGAAAAATAACTTTGATATAGGCTAAAGATATCATCTGGAATGAAATCATTGAATAAATGAGAGCAGCTTGGGGATCATTGACTATTGTATCAGTAGAGAAAAGCATTGTCAGATATTTTGAGGAGCAGGTTATGGAAGACAAGAAAAAGACTATTAATAGAGCCATATGGGCAAAGAAGTTTATTGATTTCATTGATTCAAAGATTAATTAGTAGTTAGACGAAAATTCTATTAAATATAGGATGTAATATTCCTAAATTAGCATGCAGCTAATAGGAATATTAATTTTTTCTTTTGACACCTAGTAGATGAATAAATGGGTAAGGAGGCCCATACATTTCTAAAATAGGAATAAAATCCCTCATGATGTGAAAAGGGATCATAATAATAGCTGGATCTTACACCCTCATGTGTGAATAGGTGCAAATACATGTGGACAAGGTCAAGTTTGACCAAGTCAACAGTGCTGGAATGAATGGTGGAGATCATCAATGGAGACAACGTAGTGATACTAGGAGGAAGATTCCTTGGTGAAGGAAACCCGAATGAGTGGGACCCAAGGTAAGAAGGCTCACACTTGTTTATATGTAGAGTAAGGAATCCATAGTGAGGCATGTTATTGATTATTGATTTTGTGTTCTGCATGACTATTGTGCATTCTTCAGTTGTTTAGTTGAGATTGTTGTGCTGCTTAGCACAAGGTATTCCTGTTTATGAATTCCATCTCCATTCTTGAGAGGCCTCTTGGGGGAGCTTTTCACTTCATTTCTCCACATTCAGGCTTGAGGCCAAGCTACCTCCTTCAGCTACAACACATTTTATGTTTAGAGATGGGTTGTGTTACAGGGTGTTGTAGTGGAGGGTTGAGAAAACCACTTCCGGAGCTAGTTTTTCAGAGGAGGAAGCATTCTTCCCTTTGGGATATCAGTGAGGAAGATTCTGGAGCATATTTCACATCTTGGCACTTGGAAAACATATTTTCCATATCCTACAACACAATATCCCTCTATGAATACGTTATTTCAGTGAGCAATTACAGTGAGGGGTTGCAGTGTTTGATTGGAGGGTGAGTTTTTCAGTGATTGGATCAGCCTTTCACCTGAAGGATCCATTGGATGAGATTCATTCATCACATGTATCATCTACAACCATATTCATCCAGTTCTTGAGTTGCAGTTGCTATTCATCCATAGGGCTGCACTTTGACATTTCTGCATTTTTGCATATTTTAGAAAATCCTTTCCGGATTGTCTTGAAATTGTGTTTGGGAGTTTAGATCTTCACTCCCGGCATTGTATGAGCCATTTATTTGCAGATTTATATTATTTTACATTTCCATTATTAGTGTGCCATCTATAACTGCATTTTACTTGTTCATGATCATTTTGCTATGTAGCATCACCTCGTATTTGGCATATGTATTCATGGCAGGCTTACTTGCCTTGATTATTTGTGTTGTGCTCGCTTCTATTATACATATTTGCTGCTGATTTACATAATAAAATGGCTCCATGGTTTTCACACATTTTGGTGTAATCTTATTCATTTCTATTTCCATTATTGTGTTCATATATTGCTGCTTCCCCATTTGGGAATATTACAGTGGCATTAGAGCATAATCTTGGCTCAACCTGTGGATCTCAGCCATTATGCTATCAAGAGAACAAGAAGAAGAAGAGATGTACATAAAAGACAAAAATAAGGCTCCATTATTTGGAGGAAGGAAGGAAGAGAGGCTTTCAAAGCTTCTTTCTCAAACTATGCAGAGCATTAAGGGAGATCTCAAGAAGATGAGAAGGGAGATGTGTAGAAAATCTCCAAGAGAGTTTGAATCTGAAGTAAACTCTAGATTTTCACATGATGAGTGTGAGCATGCAGCCACACATTATGATTAAAAACGTAGTCATATGCCCAGATCTACTATGAGGGAGATGAAAAAAGAAGAAATGCCTAAGAAGGAGACTCTTAGGGATTATCTGCAAGGATATGAATCTCAAACTAAGAGGTTCAAAGATCATATCACCTTCCAAGAGTTTTGCAAGATCAAGGTGGAGAGGAGAAAGGAGCATGACATGGGTAGATTTTTTCTATCTACTTTTGATGGTTCACCAAAGTGTTCAACTAGAGCTTGGGTGGAGGAGCTAGACACCTATTTGTAGTAGCACCAAGTTTCTGAAGATGAAGCCATCAAATTTGCAGCATTGCATTTTGGAGGTAAGGCCTATGCTTGGTGGATATTTGATTCCTTTTCATTAAAAAATGCAAATATTTCTTCTTCTACAAAGTTCACTAAGAGATTAGTAGAAATGTTTGATGGAGGAAATTATGAAACACCTTTGATGAAGTTAAACAAACCAAAACAAACCAAATTGTTGCATGGGTTGAAAGGACCTATAAACTCAAATCTATTTCAAAAAAATGTTGGAGAGGCAAGATATTTGTCTCATATTCTTGGACAAGAGGGCATGGAGATCCCTTTTTCAAAAGGGGATCTACTTATTGAAAAGTTGCCCATTCATATTAAAGAAGAAGAGAAGTTTGAGGGCAACAACGATGTCATATCTATAGCATATCTAGCACCTCATGCAAAGGTAGATGGAGCACTTACTCCAACAAGAGGGATTCTTGTATCATTGCGAGGAATTCCCTAGGATCTCATATGTGAAGTTCAAGGCATAACCCATGAGTAGCATGTGCCATTATTGAGAGATTATGAGACCATGCAGATAAAAGGAGGAGGTAGGGAGGATGACCAGCATCATATGATGAGGAGCACACACCCCTATCTATTTCAGAGGGTTGATACATAGAAGAGGTAGAATGATTTGCGCAGTGAGGGTAGGGACAAGGTTGTCCATTCATATATGTAGTTTACTCTTGATCTTGATGTCTCATTGCATGAAGGCATTTCACTGGGGAGACCACTTGATTAGTAGATGATGAGGGATGCTTCACATTGGGATGAACCACTCATTGATTCCAGAGGGGTGAGGACCTTCGGAGAACTTGGTATAGCATTGAGAGTCTTTGGTAGACTCAAGGAGATGAGAGGCATTCTCCCAATATCATCATCACCCACTCTCATTCTAGATTCTGTGTTGTGGCAAGAGTAGCATGGGAAGGATAACAGCCTTCCAACTTGCATCTTTGGCATGGGAGATGTCAAAGAGGAGGACAACCATATGATAGATGTTATTTGTGATAGATCATCAGTGCTGTCACTATGGAGGATAGATCCATATTGGAAATCCCAGCTGTTGGTGGATTATTCCAAGGATATTTCTACTTGTATGATATTGGATGACCAGTTTCATGAGGAGGGATATTCAGTTAGAGATGAGGTCATCTACTATCATGGTAGGATCTTCTTATCTAGAGCTTCCAAGATCAAGGATAAGTTACTACAAGCAACTCATGAAGACTTTCTCTTCAACCACACTTATTCTATGAGAGCATACCACACCATCATGGAGGGGTACATTTGGGAAGGCTTTGAGGAGGAGATATATCAGCATTTAAGGAGATGCATAGATCATGTGGAGATGGAGGAGATACATAACTCTTTGGGGGAGTTAACACAACCACCTCTTTTCTCTTTGAAGATGAGAGGGGATTCATCTATGATCCACTCCATTTGCATGGGCAAAGCATATGGTAAGGATACTGTTTGGTTGCATAATGATTTATATAATGAATATGTGAATTCCTTAACCATATATGTGCAGGAGATTGCTTAAAGAAGGAGCATTCTTTCTTCTATACTTCATGTTCTACTTGAGGCCATAAGAAATATTGATGATGGCCACTCCCTAGGAGGTCTTGGGGAGATGATATCTTATGCAAGACATGCTCACTTTGCACCATAAATCATACACTTTCTCCAAAATTGTGAGGAGATTGGGGTAGCAAGAAAGTGGTTGGGAAGCCACACACCATGTCATTTTCTGATGCAGTTGAGAGTAAAACTACACTAGTTGCATTTGAGGGACCATTTTCCTTCTTCCTTGTTACATATGGTAGCTAGTATGATTCTGATTATGGTTCCCTATGTTGATACTGTTCTTATATTTATGGGGAGTATGTTTGGAGGATAGACACATTGGTTAGATGTGTCCACAAGGAATGAAAATTCCCACACCTTTTATGCTCCATGCTTCAATAGGAGTATGGGAGATGGCTTGCCATGTTATGTTTGGAAATAGCAGTTGGAAAAAATGTGTTGAGACCACTTGGGAAATTTTTGGTACCTTCCAGCACTACATGAAGCCTTCAATATTCCTCTCATTTGGATTTCATATGGTGGTGATTTCCTATTCATCATATATGGGATGGTTTGGGCTAGCATGATTCATAACGTTAGAGAGAAGATCTTTGGAGATCCAGTCTTCTTCTTGCCACTTAAGGGCAACCTTATTGGCAATTGTAGCCCAAGATCAACATATAATCTACACTTATCATGAGTGGAGAAAACAATAGCGTGGGGTAGGCCATTTTTTCTACCATTTTTAGTTATTTAGCCCACCTACATTGCAGGAGCCAAAGGTGGAGGAGATTTTTCATGAGTTACCATTCTGGAGGGTGGCTCATTTTGTATGGATGATAGCTTGGGGATGGGGGATCCACATGGGAATGATGGTTCCCAATGCATTTCAGATCCCATGCCTCAAAAGGACCTCTAGATAGCACGTTGTTGCCTCCTTGGGTATTTTACTTCTTCATGATGATAGCTATGTGGGATGGTCACCAAAAGCTAGCTTGCATGCTTGGGAGGGGAAATATGGAGATTTACTGATAAGACAACAACTTATTCCTTGGAGGAGTTTATCATATGAGGATGATACAAGAGGAGGAAAGGAGGCTTCTCAATTCTATTCTTACAGTTGCTTGAGGACAAGCAACATTTGGGAGGGGAGGACTGTAATATTCCTAAATTAGCATGCAGCTAATAGGAATATTAATTTTTTCTTTTAACACCTAGTAGATGAATAAATGGGTAAGGAGGCCCATAAATTTCTAAAATAGGAATAAAATCCCTCATGATGTGAAAAGGGATCATAATAATAGCTCGATCTTACACCCTCATGTGTGAACAGGGGCAAATACATGTGGACAATGTCAAGTTTGACCAAGTCACTAGCACTGGAATGAATGGTGGAGATCATCAATGGAGACAACGCAGTGATAGTAGGCGGAAGATTCATTGGTGAAGGAAACCCTAATGAGTGGGACCCAAGGTGAGAAGGCTCACACTTGTTTATAAGGAGAGCAAGGTAGCCATAATGAGACATGTTATTGATTATTGATTTTGTGGTCTGCATGACTATTGTGCATTATTCAGCTATTTAGTTGAGATTGTTGTGTTTCTTAGCACAAGGTATTCCTGTTTAGGAATTCCATCTCCTTTCTTGAGAGGCCTCTTGGGGGAGCTTTGCACTTTATTTCTCCACATTCAGGCTTGAGGCCAAGCTACCTCCTTCAGCTACAGTGCAGTTTTTGTTTAGAGCTAAGTTGTGTTGTAGGGTGTTGTAGTGGAGGGTTGAGAAAACCACTTCTGGAGCTAGTTTTTCAAAGGAGGAAGCATTCTTCCCTTTAGGAGATCAGTGAGGAATATCCTGGAGTAGTTTTCACATCTTGGCACTGGGCCAACATATTTTCCATCTCCTTAGTGCAATATCCCTCTATGACTACATTATTTCAGTGAGCAATTGCAGTGAGGGGTTGCACTATTTGATTGGAGGGTGAGATCTTCAGTGATTGGATCAGCCTTTCACCCGAAGGATCAATTGGATGAGATTCATTCATCACATGTATCATCTATAACCATCTTCATCCAGTTCTTGAGTTACAGCTGCTATTCAACCATTCAACCATAGGTCTACACTCCGACATTTCTGCATTTTTGCATATTTCAGGAAATCCTTTCCGGATTGTCTTGAAATTGTGTTTGGGAGTTTAGATCTTCACTCCCGACATTGTATGAGCCATTTATTTTCAGATTTATATTATTGTACATTTCTAGTAGTAGTGTGCCATCTATAACTGAGATGTACTTCTTCATGATCATTCTGCTATGTGGCAGCACCTCATATTTGGCATATGTATTCATGGGAGGATTGCTTGCCTTGATTATTTGTGTTGTGCCCGCTTCTATTGTACATATTTTCTGCTGATTTACATAATAAAATGGCTCCATGGTTTTCACACATTTTGATGTAATTTTATTCACTGCAATTTCCATTATTGTGTTCATATATTGCTGCTTCTCCATTTGGGAATATTACATAGGATCCTGTATGTTGTAGAGATTAACAAATTGATTGTTAAAAATAGTTACAATAAGACTACTGAGAAGAAGTTGACAAAAATTAAGGAAGCAGTGAAAAAATTTGGCAATCTGTTTGACAAAAGAGCCATGGTAGGATTGCCATCATGCTGGGATCTGAAAGGTAGTCTTTTATCACGGGATTATTATGAACCATTATTGGTATTGAAAAAAATTAAGGTAAATAATACTCATGAGAAGAATCAGATCCTAAAAGGAGAAACAATTATTAACTTTCTTTAGAGGCATTTTCAACTATTATGGATGGTGAAGACCTTATTTACAGAGAGGCCAAAATTCAACAGGATCACTGCCTTTAGATTGGAGTACCACAAGCTGGTTAACTGTCCTAAGACAAACAATGAAGTGTGGAAGAAATGCAGAGCTTGGATGGTTGTTTTACCCAATGATCCCTCATCATCAAAGAAAGACAAATCATCCAATCAGGAGAATGTAGCAGCAGCGGGGCCAATTCATATTCAACAAATAGATTAGAGTTTAAGTTTTATTTTATCTCTATTAAGAGATTTCAATTGTAATGAGACATTTTGATGATATGTAATAGGTAGTTTAAGAGGTTTCAAGTAGTTTAAGCAGTTAGTTTCAGCAGTTAAAAATTGCTTTTAAATTGTATTTAAAGAGAAAGAGAAGAAATGAAAAGGTTCTGAGTTTTGGACCGTTGCACTACTGTAAATTTTGTACTCAATTTTTTGATGATTAATGAATGAAGACCAATATTCTTGCATCTGTTTTTATTGATATGTTTCCTAGTTTCCATTCTGTATTTTTCCTTCTATGAATAAAATGAAGTAATGTAGCTGCAGGTCTCTTTTTACATATGTAAATAAGAGTTAAATATCCTTAATGGGCGCTCCTTCATTTTAACTATTCCATTTTCATAAAATTATTATGAAGTTTAAAGTGATAGATTCAGTTTATCAACATATCAGTTTGGGGTTCCTTCATGTTCTTCTTATATTTCCAATTAATATCAGCAGATAATGGCATTGTGAAGCATTTGTTGCATCATATTCTTGAGGGTTTAAATAATTAATTTCTGAAGGTGATTAAGCAAATACCATTTGATATAATATTTCTGTGACATATATATATATATATATATATATATATATATATATATATATATGTATGTATGTATGTATGTATGTATGTATGTATGTATGTATGTATGTACATACATACATACATATACATACATACATACATACGTACATACATACATACATACATACATACATATATATATATATATATATATATATATATATATATATATATATATATATATATATATATATATATATATATATATATATGTATGTATATATATGTGTGAGCAATTCATACCAAAACCATGTGATTGTTTATTAAGATACAATAGAGTACATGTTATAAACTGGTGGCAAGTATAGAAATATCTGGGTCATATTTGAGCACATTTGTGTTGCGGTTTCAGGTGTCAGCTTTGCATCTTGATTCCGAAGTACGTAAGGTGAAGAAGTCTTCAAGGGATGTGCCTTTTCAGACATTTTCATTGCATCAGTTGTAGATGATGGCTTTGCACCTTGATTCTGAAATACGTCAGATAAAGGAGTCTTCAAGAGATGTGTATCTTCACACATTTGCATCGCAACAGTTGCAGGTGTTGACTTTGCATCTTGATTCCAAATTACGTAAGGTGAATGAGTTTTCAAGGGATGTGCCATTTCAGACATTTACATTGTAGCAGTTGTAGATGTTGGGTTTGCATCCTGATTCCAAAGTACGCTAGGTGAAGGAGTCATGTGGGGATGTACCTTTCAACGACATTTTCATAAAGTTGATGATAGATAGAACTTGATGCTTTTGGAGGAACGAAAGCTCCTTCGTGGAGAGGAATAATCTAGGTGGCTCCAGAGAGACACATAAGGCAAAGAGGGCTAAAAAATCAAAGTGTTTGGTTTGCTCTCAAACCCACTTCAGGTTGAAGATCTCGTCGTCTTGATCGAGGTGGTGTGAACGGTTCGTCAAATCGAGCCCGTATGAAGAAGTTAGGAGTAGTCAAATTTTTGGGTTGACTTGATGACTCGACAACCTTAAGGAAGGTGAAAATTCGACCTTTCTTGGTCACCAGATTCCAGTAAGATCAGGCCAGATTGCTGGCGAAATTGTGACCTGTTTAAAAGCACTCCTCTGGCCGAAATCTGAATTTTAAAAACTGATAGTTTGTTTCTAAAAAATAATATATATATAATTGATAGGGCGGGCCATGACTCCCGCTCTACCCCATCGGATCTACAAACCATATATTAAAAAATAAATATTATTATAAGAGTCTGATGAGCCGTGACCCCTGCGGACCCTGCACCAATCAAAATTTGTTAAGGCCCAAGGGGTCGTGACCCACGCGGGCCCCAACCATCAACCATATATATATATTGTGTTATATATATAACACCACCATATTAATATGGGTGGCAAGGATTACCAACCCCACCTCCAACCCACCTAACATTACACCATCTCCAACACATTGGCCGACGGAGTTTATGGGGCAGGCCACCCAATGCGGGCCTAACCCCTCCCCAATTGCACAAAAAATATTCGGTGGGGTTAAAAAAAAACATGGCACGATTTTTAAAACTAAATCCATCTTTAAAAGGATGGGGTGAGGTTTGACCACTTGACCTCCATCCAACAAACTCAGCCTTTTAGCCAACTACCCAATGATTCCACTTGGGTAATTCCGCCCACATTCTTGTATTTAAACCCATCATTTTCCAAGTGCGCCCAGGCCAGAACAGAGGAGATTGTGCACACAGTTTGAGGTGGGCACATATTTCGATGTAGGTGGAACAATGAGCAGGCCCACAAATAGGGAGCGGAACCATGAGCCTTGAAATTTTCCCAGGGAGATAATTTTACTCCATGTCAGAATATATTCAAGTTTACAGTCATTTTTCACAGTTTTTTAGCAGGGAATAGAATGGAAAGGTCAGATTCACTTTTGAGTTGCAGATTTCCAGTCCACACATGGAGCAACATCTTGGAGGAATCTAGGGGGAATCTAAATGATTCCTTTTTGCCCCATATTTTCACTTCATCATAATTCAACAAATAGATAGTCGATTTTCACTATTCGACGCCATGAATCTGATGGCACATTCATATTTTCCATCTGAGCTTTATACTTTTTTGCCACTTTTTGAAGTGAAGTTGTAGGTGTCAGCTTTGAGTGAGTGAGCAGTCGATTTCACACCTTTCGATGCCACGATTATGATGGTGATTTTAGATCCAACAACAGAGCAGCCCATTCTTCAGTCGTCTTCAGCGTGAGGTATATGATGTGTTGATTTCATGTACTTTTTTTCCCTTGAGATGCATAGTGTTGTAGAGATGCCTGTTGATGTATGAGTTGTGGGATCTTGTTTTGCTTTGTTTTATTATTGATGTAATTTCTATCATGGATTTGTATTATGTTTGAGATGCCATGTTGGCGGGATACTCATTGTCACATGTATGTCATTTGAGATCCCTTGTTTGCCATGTTGGCAGGATACTCATAGTCTTTATGTGTGAGCTATTGTCATAGTAATATGAGTCCTTCTTGTGAATGTGAGTTCCGGTAGTGGAACATCTCGTAGAGAGGTCTAGCCACTCCCGCGTGAGGGAATTTTCCCTGTATGTCAGAGAAACACATCCATGTACATCTTCACTCCTTATAGCACTTAATGTAGTGGCCTACACCATCTTGACACCGAGGCCCAGAGATGTAGTCCCTCCTGGACGAACTTTGTTATAAATATCTTATGTTTCTCATGCTTGTTATGTTCCTCTTCTTTACAGCATGCAACTGTTCATTTATGTTCATTGACGTTTTAATTAAATGCAATTCTAACACATCATCCGAAGTGAAAGTTTTTTGGTTAGTGTAATATTCCCTTTCTTTATCTAGTCAAAGTGGACAGAATCGATCCATGTTATTTACCGTGGTATTTCCCATGGTATTTGTTGTCGGTTTCTGACAAAAATAATAAAATAAGGTCTCTAGAAAGTCCATCATGTAGAAATTTATATAAGTGATATTTTATAACCGAGATTCTCTTGATCACAGACTATTTGAATTCATGCACAATACATAACCTCTTCTACCATTGATCATTAATTGTGGAAATAAAAACAATCACATGCACACATTAAAACCATAAACATTCACACATATGAACACAATATTTTATGGGAAATATTAAAGCTGAAAACCCCCAACTATCTGTATATTATATGTCATAGAGATCATGTAAAAATAATTATGCAAAGCTCCTCACAAGCTCTCAGTACAATCTCCAATTTCTACACACTAATAAGGTCCGATCTAGCAAAACACATGCTCTAATCTCTACCACCTGCTAGCCTGCCTCTACTGCGCAATCCCTGCTGAAGAATAGCTCTAAATGAACTTCATACCACTTGTCTTGCACTATGCAATCCTCATTGTAATCTCCATCAATGTGTGCTGTAAAATCATTCACCAGTATAGTCACAACTGATAGTCACACTTCTCTTTCACCTATCTCTCCACTGGTCTCCACTGAAACTGTCCATGCACTGAAGTTAACTGACGTATTATTTATTTGATTAATCAGTTAATAATTAGTGAATTAATTAATAATTAATTCACACCACTCTCACTAGTGTATCAATCAGTTAGACTAGATACAACTAGCTCAACTATGTTTAACTCAGTTAAACTGAACACAACTCCATTAAATTCCTCAATAAACTCCACCAAACTCTCTCAAGAATAGCATAATTCCTTCTGTCAGTTGTTGTGACACATCTATGCACTTAACTGAAGTGCTCCAAGAGAATAAGATAATGTTTATAGTCCAAATATTATTAAGAGCTAATAATATTCGAAATATCTATTTTTAGACTGGCAATCTAAAAATAGATTCCGCCCAGTATGTCTAAAAATAGAAGTCCATCTATTTTTCCAACTTGACCAACCATCCACAAATAGCATCCTGCAACTCATAGAATATGATCGACATGTCTAAAAATAGACATAGTTTAAAAATAGACTGTGTGCCAAAAATAGCTTGCGGGCTCACTTAGTGAAGGAAACTTCTTTCCACTAAGCTCATCATCTTGTTGCAATCTCAACACTCCCTCTCAACAAGATAGGGATTATCTGCCACCCTGATCCTGCCTCTGTGGTATTCGAATTTTCTCCTAGTGAGTGCATTCGACAAGATATCAGCATCCTGATCCTCCGTGGGAATGTATGAAAGTAACATGATCTTCCGCTGCACACAATATTTGATATGATGGTACTAGATGTCAATGTGTTTAGATCTATCATGAAATACTGGATTAACTGAGAGTTTGATGCAACTCTGATTATCACAATATATAATAGTAGGATCTAAGTGTGAACCGAACAACCCAACCAGGATCTTCCTCATCCATATAGCCTCGCATGCAGCCAAACTCGCTGCCATATACTCGGCCTCTACTGAACTGAGTGCCACGGATCTCTACTTCCTGCTATACCAAGAAACTACTATCAAACCGATACTGAAAATCCCTCCAGATGTGCTCTTTTTGTTTGTTGGGCTCCCTGCCCAATCTACATCCGTGAGGCCACACAACTTCACCTCATTCGACTGTCTGTACCAAAGTCCATATCCCAATGTGCCTCTGAGATATCTCAATACATGCTTCCCTGAATTCCAAAAGAGTCTGGTAGGCTTAACCATAGCTTGTGAAAGTTGGTTAACTGCGTAGCATATGTCGGGTCATGTACTGACCATATATGAGCAACCCCACCAACTGTCGGTAAACAATGGTATCCACTACATCTGCCGATGTAGCATCCTCCTTCCCCCAACCACCAGGAAGAGGAGTATCAATAGGCTTGCGGCCATGCATGTTGAACTTCTCCAGTATCTCCCAGGCATACTTGCCTTGAGACACAAACAGTGCATCACTGCGCTGCCAAATTTCCAATCCCAGGAAATAATGAAGGAGGCCCAAGTCCTTCATCTCAAACTCTTTTGCAAGATCATCCTTGCATGAGAGTATCAACTGTTCATCACCGGTCAGTATCAAATCATCTACATAAAGTAAAATGATCAACAACTTACCCTCCACCATTGTCTGGTATAGGTTTGGATCTGCCTCACTCTTGGAGAATCCAAGTCCAGTAAAGTAACTGTCGATCCGTGTGTACCAAGCACGAGGTGCTTGTTTCAACCCATATGCGCTCTTTTGAGCCTGCACACATGCGACTCACTGTTGAAGATCTTGAAACCTTCGGGCTGCTCTATGTACACCTCCTCCTCAATCACTCTATTGAGGAACGCAGTATTCACATCCATCTGATGAATGTGCCACCCCATCTGCGCTGAGAGAGCTAGAATCGTCCGTATGGAAGAATACCTTGCGACAGGTGCAAAGGTCTCCTCATAATCGATCCCCTCTATCTGTGAGAAGCCTTAGGCAACAAATCTTTCCTTGTACTTCTCCACACTCCCATCAGCTGCTTGCTTCACTTTGTAGATCCATATCAAACCTACCACTGATTTCCCTTCCAGCCTTGGGACAATCTTCCATGCACTGTTTCTGACAATCGAATCATACTCTTCCACCATGGAATCTACCCATGCGGGATCCTCCACAGCTTCCTCGAAAGAGGATGGCTCTATCATGATACACTTGCTCATAAGAGCCATATATCCAGTATATGGGTCAGGTGACTATCTCTGTCTGCGTTGTGATGTAGGTGCTCCTACAACTTTCTCTGCATCCTGAATCAGTCTCTTAGCTTCTGTAGTGCGCTTCTGCCCTCTGATGGTTGGCACTGCATGAGTGGTCTCTTCCACTCCATGAACCTCCTCTTGTGGCTGTCCACATCCTGAGGCTCATCCTTAGGAACTAATAGCTCCTCATCTGCATGCAAGTGTGGCTCCCTCTCAAGCAAACACTTCATGGCTTTCTCCTCATGAAATTTGATATCCCGTCACACTACAGTCTTGCGACTGTCCGGAAAATACACACGATAGTTGTGGGGTGTATCAGTGTACCCCACAGATATTCTAACCTCTGTGGTCGACTCCAGCTTCTTCCTGGCATCCTTCGTCACATGAATGTAAATAGGTGAACCAAAAATCCTCAACTGGGAAATATCAGGCTTCTTACGAGAAAACGCCACCTCGGGTGTACTCATGCCAAGTATCCTGTGAGGACAATGGTTTTGCACATAAACCGCAGTATTGCATCCCTCAACCCACAAGTGTATGGGAAGGCCCTGATCATGCAACATCACCCGTGTAGCACCCATGATCGTTCTATTCTTTCGCTCAACAACCCCATTCTGTTGTGGGTTATGAGGCGCTATGAGCTCTCTTCGAATTCCTTCTGCGCTGCAAAAGTCCTTGAACTTGCCAGAGATGAATGCAACACCATTGTTGCTCCTAAGAGCCTTCACTTGCTTCCCCGATTATTTCTCAACCAGTGACTTGAACTCACATAACTTTGAGTATGTCTCGCTCTTCTTCTGCATGAAGAATATCCATCACTTCTGAGAAAAATCATCAAAAAATATCACATATTACCTTTGCTTTGCTGTCGAAGATACTGAGAAAGGTCCACACACATCTGTGTGAATTTTCTCAAGGATCATCATGGCACGAATATCCTTCTCGTGAAAGGTGGCTTTCACAAATTTTCCCAAAGTACATCCCTTGCACTGATCTGACTGTGCAAGTGTACCTTTGGGAAGCCTGGTAGAAATCTGCTGCAAAATTTTCAAAGCACCATGGTGAAGATGGCCCAATCTCCTGTGCCATAGCTCACCCTCATCCCGGCTCACCACTCCTTCTGCCTTGCCTGCCATTGCTGCGCAACCATCTACCTACAACTGATAAAGGTTCTTAACTCAAACGCCTATCCTCCGGGTCTCACCAGTTGCCTTACTGCGCAGGAAAGCCTTTCCCTCGCTAAAGACAATATCATATCCCTTGTCTTCTAACATGGCCACTGAGATCAGATTCTTCTTCAATCCTGGAACGTGCATCACTTCCTTCAATAAGAAGGGTTTACCAGACTCCCTCTCAAAGGAAATGGTACTGATACCGGTCGCACTATATCTACCATCATCGCCCATCTCGATGTGCACTCCAAGATCTTTCTCATCCAGATCAGTAAACAAATATTTGTCTCCGGTCATATGAAAAGACACACCACTGTCAAGAAACCACACTGAACCCATCATACTTGAGACCAAGCATGCGATCAACAAAAATATAGCTCAAACCACGAGGCTGCGTCCCTCCACCACATCCAAAGAACGCTATTTTCTTCTTCCGTGGAGAACAAGTGGGCGTAATGTCCGTGTTATGAGCGTGAAAGCACTTCACCTTGGACATGTCCTGCTTCTTGCCTTTCGCACCGGAATGAGAAGCTTTCTTGCTCTTCCCCTTCTTTGCTTTGGCAGCCAAAGCGTAATTCTCTTCATCAGAGTTCTTTGATGAAGATCCGTCCCTGGTACTTCGCCTTATCTCCTCTTGCACAAGATCCGACCAAAGTCGCTCCCATCCTGGCAATTTCTCCCGACCATTGACAGAGTCCTGATAGGAATGCCAACTCTTCTGAAGCCCAAGGAGAGCCAAGCTCACCAAGTCCTCATCATCAACAGTCACCCCCACACTTCCCAGCTCATCCTTGCATTGGATGAACTTCGTGAGGTACTTGGGCATACTGTCGCCTTTCTCCATTTTTATGTTCCCTGAAGCTATCCTTGAGCGCCTAACTTCATCCGTCATTTCTTTGCTTTGAAATAAATCACAAAGCTTTACACATCAAGAATGGAGAAGCTTTACCATGAAGGCTGGACACTATGTGATCCTTCGCACCTTCCAACAGAATTCTTCAACACTTTGTTGTCTTCTTTTTCCATGTGTCAAGTGCGGCAACATCGCTAGAAGCAGGTTTTGGAATTTCTGCATCTATGAACTCCTTCAACCCATTGTCATCCAGCACCGCCTCCATCCTTTCCTTCCATGCAATATAATTCAAGCTGCCCTCAAGGGAATAATCCAATCACAATCTGTTGAAATACATCTCAACTTCAACACCAAGAAAACACTGCTGCAAATTCGAATTCCACCAGTTCAAAACTCAACCGCTTCAATGTTTTGCAATTTCTCCAATGATCAATATCCCTCTGATGCCATGTAGAAATTTATATAACTGATATGTTATATCTGAGATGCTCTTGATCACACACTATTTGACTTCATGCACAATAAAGAATCTCTTCTACCATTGATCATTAATTGTGGAAATAAAAACAATCGCATGCACACATTAAAACCATAAACATTCACACATATGAACACAATATTTTATGGAAAGCTTAAAAGTCAAAACTCAACTATCTCATATATTATACACAGTAGATATCATGTAACAATCATAGTACAAAGCCTCACAAGCTCTCAATACAATTCCAATTTCTACACACTAATCAAACCGATCTTGCAAAACACATGCTCCAATCTATGCTACATGCTGGCAGCGCCATCACAAGTAATCCCCGAACCGCTCATACTCTAAATGAAATTTGTACCACTCTTAGTCAACTTCACAATCTCTACTGCATCTCCTTATCAATGTGTGGTGCAAACTCATGCACCAAAGATAGTCACAAATCGATAGTCATAATCGGTTCTTTCACCTTATCTTCTCCACCGATCTCCACTGAAACTGTCCATGCACTGTAGTTAACTGATGTATTCTTCAGTTGATTAATGAGTTAATATTTAGTGAATTAATTATTACTTAATTCACATCACTCTCACTAGTGTATCAATCAGTTAGACTAGATACAACTAGCTCAACTGTGTCTAACTAAGTTAAACTGAACACAACTCCACCAACTACCTCAATAACTCCACCAAACTCTGTCACATGAGTTCTAAATGAATTATCCATGCAATAGCTCCACTTAACCCTCAATAATAGCGTAATTCCTTCTATCAGCTCCTGTGCCACATTTGTGCACTTAACTGAAGTGCTCCAAGAGAATAAGATAATGTTTAGAGTCCAAATATTATTAAGAGCTAATAATATTTGACATATCTATTTTTAGACTGGCAATCTAAAAACAGATTCCACCCAATATGTCTAAAAATAGAAGTCCATCTATTTTTCCAACTTGACCAACCATCCACAAATAGCATCCTGCAACTCATAGAATATGATCGACATATCTAAAAATAGACATAGTCTAAAAATAAACTGTGCACCAAAAATAGCCTGCGGGCCCACTTAGTGAAGGCAACTTCTTTCCACTAAGCTCATCATCTTGTTGCAATCTCAACACATCAAGCCTATAAAAGGGGAGAGAAGCTAGGCATTTAGAATAATTATGGTATTATCTATCTTATTGTGTTTGGGTTGAGAACTTGGCCTGGCCAGTTTTAGCATTGATCCCGGGATGAAAACCTCGTGGTGAATTTTTCTGGTGGATCCACCCAGGGTCCACGATTGTGCTTCAATATTGGTTTTATGTTTTAATGAGTAGCCGAAAATGTCACTGTAAAGGCTCATATTTTTTGGTGTGGGCATGTATCTTTGTTTTCATTTAATAATATAAATAAAAGGTTGCATTTCCAGATCCCGTCTATGTTCATGGTTTTTACTGAATGACTTTTTATTGAGAACACTAGAATGTGCTAGATCTCACTAAAATATTAAGGTTTGGGTTCTTATAGTGGTATCAGAGCTATGTATCCTGTCAGCCTAAGGGTTTTATGTAGGGATCTTTGGCGGGATTTATTCTCACCCTAAGCCTTCATCTTCCAGCTTCAGTGGTATTTGATATCACCCTAGTTTATTTCCTAATTTTTACGTCTTTTAAGGTTATGAAGGACGAGTAGTGCTGGAACCGGAGAAGATTATGGATATGGATTACTCTTTGTAGCTATAACTGTAGCAGCTATTTTAGACTCAAATCAGTTACAGATCAGTCATTCCAAATTTTTCCATTGTTATTTGTTATTTGGTCTTAAATAAATATCACTCTTAAAAAAAAAAAAAAATGGAGTGTGAGAAATATTTTGGGAAATATATATATATATATATATATATATTGAGGCTTTGACTTCTTGATTGTTACATTGGTTTATTTTCACTATTATTATTATTTGTAGGTGATTGATTTCCTTATGGAGGTAGAAGATTCAAGTCGAGTTCTCAAAAGGATTTAAATCAGTTTTATTGAAGAAAGCTGAGGAGAGAAGAGAAAGTATTGAGATCCATTGATGCCAAACAACAATGTCATCATTTTACTTTTGGAAGCGCCACAAGAATCAACATAATGATACATCACTCAATTCTATGGGCTACAATACTTCTATGGTCCATGGATCATAGATGGCAACAACATAAAAATTAGAAGCAAGAGCATAACAACATGCCTTTCTCTCGAAAGGTCCATGTTATCCTTCAACAGTCAAAATATATCTGGAAGGAAGATGTAACAAGCAGGTGTCTCTTCGAACTTGGATCCAAATTGCAGGATACAAAGTTAGAAGATGCCCTCCTATAGCTAGACACATTAAATATGGATTTGAGCTTGATAGAGAAATCAGAATGGGAAGGGTCAAGTTGGGTCTTGAAGCCATCCATGCTTGCTTTGCTACAACCTAGGTTCTTGGAGCATTCTTGTAAAAAGGTTAGACTCACAGTCGCCTCTTGTCTCAGTAAAATCATAGCCTTAACAACACCGCTATTGCCCTACAATGATGACATCATGAGGAGGACTTTTTGGGTAATGGTAGAAGCACTCCAAGGGCTGGAAAACACCACCCTTCTTATTTTTTTTCAGAAGCGCACAATTTTGGAACGCATGGCGAAATTCAGATTTGGTACGCTTATTCTGGATTTAGAGTGTGATGACTTAATCCTTCAGATGCTTCAATAATTTTGCACTGGAATTACAATGTCTCATCCAAAACTCGTCAAAACAGACATGCAAAAGATCATGTCTTCGATCTTAGGAGAAGATAGGTCCATCTGCGAACAATTGAGATCTAAAGTGTTGGCCATTTGGAGGAAGGAGCTAATTATATCACCTGCTGCTTATGAACTAGCTGAGGGGTTGATCAAAAAGAGCATAAAATTACTTAGAATGAACTTAACCAAGGATGAATTAACAAAAATTTGTGGAGACAACAAGAATGAACTAAGGAGGAAAGGCTTATTCTTTGTATGCAAGGGAGTTTGGGCACTGGACCATTCATGTCCAGATGATAAGGAGGCAACAAAGATGGAAAAAATAGAGACCTCTATAGATCATGTGGATTCATCCATAAATGGGTTCACCGGTTTTCAGGAGAGGGCCTATGAATGATCTGAGCAGTCAAGTACCAATGGTGAGCAGCGACACCATGTTCTTCAGACAAACATGCAGGACAAGTTGATCAATCAACTTGACAAAGTACATGACGAAAGGAAGGAGGTAATTCCTCTTGATGATGTGGTAGTTGAGTCTATAAATACACCGGAGGACATCCATAAAGAGTATGGGCAATCAGGTATAAACAACAGTCCACTAGTACATCCATGTTGGACAACCAAAGAGGATGGACAACTTATCCTCACATGTAAAGAGGTCCAAGAAGAATACACTCAAGGAGAATCAAAGGAGGAGCCAACCGTAATAAATCGATATGATAAGCATGATCATGTAGGGCAGCATGAAAAATATAGTATGCAGGATGAGTCATTTCTAAAGGGCCAATCAAAGGTTCAAGTTGAAGTAGTGGGGCATCCGGTGCAGTCAAATATAGAGACATTTCGCAGTGCACTAGAATTGCCACTAAAATAATTTCAGGAGAGGATCATGCATTTCAAGACAGATCGTATGTTGTTGAAGCAAAGAATCTAACAACTCGAGACACTGTCTTACAGGAGAACATAAAAATTGAGGAACTCATAAGGAAATGTGCCAAATCATCGACCAAGTTGTCTAGTATTGAGGAGCAACTCAAGTCCCTCACAAGGCCGCATGAGGAGTACAATTGGGAGTTCCATAGCAGCGCTCTACAGGAATACATAGATAATGCTTGCAACACCAAAAACCCACCTTGGGTAGAGTTCTCCAAATACATCATGTTGGTTAACCAAGTAGAGCAGCTCGAATCGAGCATCAAACAACATCAACATAGTAGATTTGCACATATTCATTATTTCCAAAGTATGGATTGGCGAGAGATTATGAGTTGGTACTCTATTGATGAATTGATTCTTTGAAGGATACCCATAGCCAAGGGAAAATTACAGCTTGGGCCATTTGGTGCGGGCAGCGATGGACGGTTGAAATGGTACCATAAGCCACAGGTCCCAGGATTTAGGTGGCATTGGGATCCAGGAGAATCCATTGGGGGTAGGATTGGCCAAAGGATTGTTTGGGATCTAGGTAAATCTATTGAGGGAAGGATTGGTTAGAGGATTTTTTGGGATCTAGGTATCGAAGGATCCATTTAGGACCATTCAACATGGAGGGATGGAACAATACATTAGGTTGCATGGGATCCTGGTATCAATGTACAAATGCTTCTATTGTGGATAGAAGTGGATCACTTGAGGACAAGCAATATTTGGGAGGGAGGATTTGTAATATTCTCTTTCTTGATCTAGTCAAAGTGGACAGAATCGATCCATGGTACTTACCGTGGTATTTTCCCATGGTATTGGGCTATGGTATTTGTTGTCAGTTTCCAAGAAAAATAATAAAAGAAGGTCTCTAGAAAGCTCATCAAGCCTATAAAAGGGGAGATAAGCTATGCATTTAGAATCATTCTGGTATTATCTATATTATTGTGTTTGGGTTGAGAACTTGGCCTGGCCAGTTCTAGCATTGATCCCGGGAGGAAAACCCCGAGGTCAATTTGTGTGGTGGATGCACCCAAGGTCCACGATTGTGCTTCAGTATTGGTTTTTTGTTTTAATGAGCAGCCGAGCATGCCACTACAAAGGCTCAGATATTTCTGGTGTGGGCATGTATCTTTGTTTTCAATTAATAATATAAATAAAAGGTTGCATTTCCAGATGCTATCTATGTTCATGGTTTTTACTGAATGAATTTTTATTGAGAACACTAGAATGTGCTAGATCTGACTAAATTATTAAGGTTTGGGTTCGTACATTTATCTTTTCATTTTCTTTGGTCTTAAAGCTCTTAAATTTTCATTTTTGGTGTCTTTCTTTGTTGATTTTCTTTTTATTGTTTAATTTTTTCATTTTTTTTCTCGACAAATTTCAATTGTCATTTGTTGTGCCTTCCTTTGTCGATATGCTCTTTGATATGCTTTTTCGTTTAGTTTTTGTTTGATCTATTATTCTTGTTGTTCAATTGTAATTTTTGTGACTTTCTTTGTCAATATGCTCATTGTTTTTCATTTTTCTACTTTCTTCGATCTTCCTTTTGTTCATCACTGATTTGTTTTATTTTTTTCCTTTTTATTTGTTGTGCCCTAACATGTTCACTTGTTTGTCCTCTAGCACTCTCATTATGCACAACATCCTTTTAGTTATTATGAAAGGACATGGTAACTCGAATTACTATGAAACAATTATAAGTATATCCCTCTATGAAGGAAAGTAAATATTGAAATTAATGGAACACACAACAAATATAATGTTGAAACAATAAAAGAAGTGTATGTACACAAAAATTAATGCATGTTGTCCATATAAAATTAATATATGTTGAAGTCAATGCACACTAGTAATCTAATTACATTGAGAGAAATGTGTTAGTTTCAATAAATCAATTTAGATTAGAAATTAACAAGTACACTGAAATCAACGTACCTATTTCAATGAATCAAATAGTACTAGAAATTAACATGCACATTGAAATTTCTCATATATATATATATATTTTCCTTTCATATATATATATATATATGAAAGGAAAATAACAACAAAATAAAGAGTTTATATGTTACATACTAATAAATCGAATATAAAAACTAATTATTTTTTATATGTTAATGTTAAAGACCATCATAAACCATTTCAATTTTTATAAAAAACAAAACAAAACACATTTACTTTTATCCAAATTTTCTCAATTAAAAAAGATTTACATTTGCATTTTTTAAAAATCAAATTTAAAAGTTTAATCTTGAACCATACATCTTGAGTCGACTTAATGGTTGAGAGCATGTGTTTCTTCTTAAGAGAGCACATGTTCAAAACATAGGGAGATAGAGTAGGGATAGAGTATATATGCCTTTGTAGACTTAGTAATCAAATCACTGCATGGAGGTGAGTTCCTTGTCCCACAAACAAAAAAAGTCTTATATACTAATTGGTATTTGACTTTGCAGTGACCTTAAAATTAGATAATAATAATAATTATTTACATGATATAAATATATAAATATTATAACTTATTAATATACATTTAAAATAAAAATACATTAAAATAAAAAATAAGTAAATAGCATAATGTTTAAAAATAAAAAAATATCATGTAATATAAAATAGAAGAGAAATAAAATTTTAAAAAATATATTATTAAACAAAAAAACAAAACAATTAATTAATTTGAAAAGTATTCACAATTAATTTATTTATATGAGGCATCTTAAAATAATTTAAAAAAACTTAACTCATTTATATAATCTAATTTATTAACAACAACAACATTGTTAATAACTCGAAACACGAAAAGTGTTGATATCTCAGAACATAATATTACCAAATACGCTCAGTGGGGAAATTTGAAATCACAACTTGAAAATGTAGAATATAAAGATTCTCACTTCCCTATTTCAAAGCCCCTACACTACTTAAGAAATCACGAATGTAGGCGTGAAAAAAGTTTGCAAAAATGATGAATAATTTTTTTCGGTGAAATCACGATTGCAGGGTAAAAGAGTTTTCACAAATGATGATTCATGTTTTCTGCGATTAGATACCAAACTCCATCCATCTTTTCAATTTGTATTCAAAATTCATTCATGCACGGGTTATCTTTCTATACATCTCTCTTTTATTTCTGGTTTATGTTTTGGAGTTGTTTTTAGTGCGACTTTTTGGAGTTTGAGGTGCTGGAATCTGGTGAAATTTTTTGAAGTAAAATCTTGGTTTTTGTTATTTAAACTGGTTTTTTGACTCTATATATGGATTCATCACTCTCAAAAACCCCTAGGGCACTTCGATTGTGCAAGGTTAGCAATCAAACTTCTCTTTTCAATAAATTCATGCCGGATTTTAGAGAAATTACACCGTAAAAAGCCACCGTAAAAGCCTTCAAAAAGTCGCACTAAACACTACTCGTTATGTTTTTATATAAGTAAATGGTTGAGAAACACTAATATCAATCTATAATATCTCCTATATTTTAAATTAATAAAATATAATTATTATTATTATTTTATTAAAATAATAATAATAATTATTAATGATAAAAAAAATTAATATGATGATGATTAATGTTCATTAAGACTAATATGGTCTCTTGGATCTTAAAAAAGAAATGGTTAATTGAGACTATTTAAGATTTTATTTCTATGATAAAAAAAGAGGGAAATAAGTGTTACGGGGTCACTGTAGTTTTCCTGACTCGACAAGTCGAGGATGTTGGTAGTGGGGCAAATATTATGGAAATGAGAGCGAATGTAAGGGCAGACAACCCAAGAGAAATTGCTTTTAATCTTCGACTTTCTTAGTGTCACAAATGAGACATTCTTTCGTCCCACGGAATCTTGGGAATAGATCAACGTCCAGTTTCACTCTTGAGCTCGTGAGAATTAGTTATGATCCTTGCAATATTCATTCACTTCTTAGCAGTGGTTAATACAAAAAGGTAATTTTGGTTAGCAATCATGGGGTTGATTACCTCATTACAGTATCTTAACTTTATTTTCCCCTCTAACTCCTTATCACTCCACAATTTATCCTTAAATTTGGAAGTAATGATGTTTTTAATATTATTCTTGTTCCCTAAGAGGATCTCCTCCCTTATCTCCCAAAGGTCGAGCCAGGACTTGGCATCCTTACGCCACCCTCGCTTGAGCTGAAGGTGGTTTTGACTAGAGTTAGAAGCAATTTTTGGGAGCCTCCTTGCTTCCACGTTGTACAAATTCTTCTTATACATCAGATACCTAAGCATAGTCATGCATTCAGTGGGAGAAAGGCTAGCCTCAATCAAGAGAATATGGTTAGGAGTATTACCTTTAATCTTGAGATTGTAGGTTATGAATTTCTTTTGGATCATTTCAATATTTCTCCAAGACTCTCTAGATAGACTACAACCCCACAATTCACATCCATATAAAATAGCCCAGGTGACAAGAATCTCAAAGAGGAACTTTTTTTTACTCCAAACCCAAAGATTAGTTGTCTTACAATTTTTTTCAAGCTCGTAGTAAGCTTTTCAACCTCCTAAAATCATTTTATAAATGCTATAGTTCCAATTGAGCTGATGGGGAATGTCAATACGTAAATATTTCTAAGAATAAACATTCTCTAAGTAATTGTTATCATAGATGAAATTGCCAGAAGTGATCTTCTAGGATTTAATAATCACAACTTTAGTCTTATGAGTGTTAACAATAATACCCATCTTGATACAATGATCATGGAGGGTTTTAAGCTGCTTTTCGAGATCGTTGGGATTCCTCACAAGAAGAATGACATCATCAACATAAAGAAGAAAAGTAATGACTATATCAGCAAGCTCGGGCCCCTTACAACCAACAACATCTAAGCATTTCTCAAGATTGTCAATGTAAATGCCAGAAATGGTAGGGGATAGGGGACATCTTTTCTTAACACCGATGATGCATTTAATGTTAGTAGACAAACCCTCGATGGTCTTAAGCTTGGCAATAATATTATTGTATAATATAATAACAACGACCTTTAACTCAGGAGGAACCATTATTTCATCGAGCCTTTGCCATAACGTTTCTCAAGGAATAGTGTGAAAAGATTTTCTAAAGTCAACAAAAAAGAAAAAGAGATCAATCTTACTGTTATGACAATCCTCGGCAATGGTCCTAAGAGTGACAAGGTGGTCAATCATAGAGTGGTGGCTTCTCAAACCAGCTTGCTGAATCGCTCCTTTACCATGGGTTTCAAGCCAAGCACCAATCTTCTTCTCCATAATGAGCCCATACATCTTGGCTAAAATGTGGTTAATCATGATAGTCCTATAGTTAGAGGGAACATTTTTATCCCCACTTTTAAAGATAGGAACGATAAGGCTATGCATTCACATCTTGGGGAAGCCATGTTTAACCGCTAAGTTGAGGAGATTGTGCAAGTGCAGGGTGCGGATGGACCTTCCAATTTTGAGAATTCCAGCTTGGTAACCTTCAATGTCCCTATCTTTCCCATTGACGAGCCTCTTAATCAAGGACACCACATCTTCCAAAGAAAAGGTATCTCCCTCTATATGAGTGTTTTTGATGATGCCCATGGTGTCTGGGGAGTCATAGAGGTTCTTAAGATAGTCATCCCATTCCATTAAAGGGTTAAAATTGTTCTTTTTCGATTTACAGACAAGAAAGCTCCTCCAAAACTTTCTAGGATAAGCTTTGGAGAGGTGAAGGAGAAGATCTTGTCTCTTGTTTATATAGTCTTTTTTTTATTCTTCTTGATAAGAGCTTTGTACACCTTGATTTTATCATCCTTAATAGTATCGTTGGGAGCATCTCTAATCACTTTCTTGGCATATTTACAATCCTTGCATATTCGGGGTTGGAAGTCTTACTATTCCTATTATATGGTACCTCTTTAGAGAAGTTGTTAATGATAGTGGAGAGGATAGTAGTAAAATTGTGGTAGATGTGATCAATGTTGTCATTATATGTTAAGGAACCTAATTCCTTTGTTAAAACTTTTTACTTTTGTCAAAAGGCATGTGTTTTTGATTCGTCATTCTTATGCATGTGGTTGGTGTAGACATCAAGATTAATGGTTAAATCAGGCTCATGGTCGTTAAATATATATACATTTGAAAATAAATATGTCATGAGATTCACCACCACTTTATCATAAAGATTTTTAATGTGTAAAAATATTCTTACAATACCATGTCTTATCAACATTACATGCCCAAAAATCTAGAACTCTTCTTACATATATGCTATATTTTTAATTAATGAAAAAGTAACATAACTACTTTGGAAATAAATCTCAACTTATGATTTGTGTATACTATTAATAATATTTTAGAATTTATTAAGGAGGTTAAATCCATTCTATCAACCAAAAATTTTAGAAACACTATTCTAAAAGGAGTTTAAATATATATATATATATATGGCTGAAATGTATTCAGCACCATAAAAAACCGGAGTCACCCAAAATCTGGAAAGGTAACTTGGATTTTCATAAATGTCCCCAGATTTTCTCAAAATCATGATCACATTTCTATTATTTTAGAGCAAGATTATGACCTATATAAACTATGTCAATTCTAAAATAAACATATCTATCAAAATAAAAATAAACCTCAATTAATAATAACATTTTAATCTTTGCTTATATAAAAATACCAATTCCAAACACTGGTATGGCATAATGTTATGTGATTGGACTCCAGTGATCATTCATTGTAACCCCGCATTGAACTGTAATCGATGCATGCGTAGAACACCAATAAAGAAGAAGAATCAATGAAATTGAAGTTATGGGTTTAAACTTCATGGACTCCATGATTCAAAACAAAGCACTAAATTAAAGCTTGGGATTGAATTACAATGAGTTGATAGTTTTCTTTATAGCATTTGAAATGTGTATATTTCTTAATTAGGGTTCCATTATCTTGATGGCACATTTTTTTTAAATACACATGCAACCGATAAATATTAAGGAATAATATTCAACGAAAACAATGACGATCAAAGCATTTGTACGTACCTATGCTGAGACCACCGGCTCAGCTCATTAAATTACAGTTAATTGATAAAAATGGAGCATTGAACTTTATGTCGAAGTGTAATTATAAAAATTAATTGTAAGTTTTATTAATATTATTATAATAAAATTATTACAATATTTTTGTATATTTATAATATTGGATAAGTTTGGAAAAATTCTGTTAGAGCAATAATTTTTTAAATTAAACATTAAATTTTTTACCCACTTATTATTGAGCATTTTGAACTATTTAATTTTAAAAATTTATTTTCAATTATTTTCAATTATTTAATTAAAAAAAACATAGCATTTTTTTATCATAAGAGTGTTTAACTTTTTTTGGAAATAGATTCAACACCATTACCCCTAAAATTTTGAACTTTGACAACTCTAACTAGATTTCCCAAAATTTTTATTAGATTTTAACAAAACTTATACTAGAATTTCCACTATTTTCAAATTTCAAAAGTAATTTGTAGTACTTTAAACTACACCACAACTCAAAGAAACCACAAACCCTACAATTAATGCAATGCAAGCCAGCTCAAAGAAACCACAAACCCTACAATTAATGCAAGCCAATTGAGCGTTTAAATCAGGCAAAAAGTAGCAGCCAACCTGTCGTGATTGCCATGGAAAGAAAGGACGATCATCATTAAATTGAGCATTCTTGCAAAACCACCAAGTCTGGCTTTCATATATCGAATTCCTTTAATTGCTGCCTCAGGTGCTCCAATACTCCCTCCCCCCACTGCAGTTTGGGACATCTAGAAGCAACCATATTCTCCAAAGATGTACACTGTTCAATACCAGATAACTCTTCTAACCTAGAGCACATATTTACATATAAACGATGAAGATTTCTGAGCTTGGCCAAGCCTAATATGCTCTTCAGCTTCACACATCGAGATAGCTTCAACTCCTCCAAAGATACCAATGTTTCAATATTCAGCAACTCCTCCACTTGATTGCACAATTGAATGCTGAGCGTTTGAAGCTTTGCAAGACCACCAAGACCTTCTACTGTCCTTAGATTATAGCATAGATACAAGTCCAATTCTACAATTGTATATGGCAATGTTCCAACATTCACCAAATCATTACACCTGGTGATTTGGAGATGTTGAAGGTTAGGGAAAATATCTTCATTAACTGATAACTTTGATACTTTTATGATGTACAGTTTGAGATACTGGAGTCGAACTAGGGAAGAGTTGAGATTACTTGAGGTTCTTGGGCTTTTCAACTCTGTTATTGTTTCTCTTTCCACTTTAAAGTTTGTAAATGGCACTTCGCATACCGGACAATCCTCTACTGTCATCTCAGTCAAAAGATTCAATGATCCAATGGAATCTGGCAAACATTTCAATGTCCTGCAATCCCAAATTTTCAATTCCTTTAAGTTCTTCAGCTCTCCAAGTGAAGGTGGCAACGTTTCCAGCAAAGGGCTTCCTAATCTCATGTAGGACACACAACACACAAATTGGAAACAAACTTCAACAATATATTAATGAATGTCTCAAGGAATGATGTACAATCTGTACACATATAAATACATCCAGAAACTGTTGACTCTAATAACCAATTACCTAACACAAACTAACCCAAGGATTAGTTGCCTAACATTCCCCCCTTAAACCGAAGGGATATACTAAAGTCCAAGAATGAGAGCTCGAATGCAGAAATGCATCTTAGCTAAGAGCTGAATGTCTCTCGAAAATGGTTTTCAAGGATGACCAGAAACCGAAAATGGAAGAACTTAATGTCTCCACCAACACTAATTATGTAACCTACATAACAATTCTCAGAACAAAAAATGTGGTTTTAAGATGACCACAAACTCCGAAATTGTCACAACAGTTCCTCGAACAATTCTAAATCTAGAAGTGCTCACTCAGAAATAACTCAACCAATTGACGTTGTGGCTTAGGATGTGGATCACTGACTCAGGCTCGTTTGACATCTCGAACTCAAACCTGTAGCAGACCACCCATCAACAAATCCCCCCTTGTCAGATACAAGGTGATAAATATTCATCATCACTGCAAGACTCGTCACTCTCGAACAAATTCTTCGATATAATCTATAGATATTCTTGGCTGCTTTGGTCCATTCTCAAGAAGAAATCCATCCAAAACTTACCTTCTCTCCTGCAGTGCTCTTCTTTTTGGAACTCTTCTTTTTGGAACATCTATCTGACTGGTGATTTCTCTTTCAACAATGCTCGCACGGGTGAAGATCAAAACACCGATCTTTCATATGTCCAACTCTGTTACACTATTGGCATTTATCAATTTTTTCTGAAACCACACCATCCAGAAAACCTGTACTTTGAAATTTTATAGGTTTAGTGACGTCTGGAATGTGAAAAAATACATCATTGTTATAACTAGGACCAATTTTGTGTTTATTGTGTGTCATCTCTTCCCATGGTCTTATAATAGGTTTCACATCAGCACTTCTAACTGTGTCCAAATTTTCACATGAAAGCACTTCATTTCTCTGATCATTCTTTGACCAATGATCAGGCTCAAACAAATTGTTGTTCTGAACAAACACCAGTTCAAAATCACAAGTTTTCTTTTGAAGTTCTTCTAGCTGTAACTGCGATTCTAACTCCAATAATTCAAATTTTCTTTTAGCATTTTGCAAACATGTTTGGATGTTAGAGAGCATATCTTTCTAACTCCAATAATTCAATTTTTCTTTTAGCATTTTGCAAACATGTTTGGATGTTAGAGAGCATATCTTTGCTGACTTGAACATCGTTATGGATAATATATAGCATTACATTGCTTAATAATTGTAACAAATTATTGACTTCAGCCATTTTCTCGAGTTCACTATTTGCAATAAATTTTGAAAAAGGTGTCGGCCACCATCGGAAATGCACCCAATACAAGCGAATTCAACAAGATAAATAATGCTTTCTAGCTACAACTACACAATGAAGGATTTTATATTTGCTGCATGCAATGAGCACCAAAGGAATTTGAAAACTCAAATTTGTTGTGAGTTGTATTCGAGTTGAAAATTCATCAATCAAATAGTGACATGCTCAAGGTCGCCAACCCATGGAAATGGAAATCATGTTCTCTTCTTCTTGCCCAACTTAAAATGTAGGGTCTTCAACAAGAAAATAGTAATTTTGAAATTCCAATTAGGCTGTTGTTACTCAACTTCAATTGGGCTTCAAGTGGGACCAGAAATTCTGTTGATCTTACCAGATTCATCTTCTTCAACAAAGAATTTACATTTTTTGTCACATCTACTCACAAATGTGTATGTCAACTCGTAATCAGTAGTATCTAATATATCTTCTTCAACAAAGAATTTACATTTTTTGTCACATCTACTCACAAATGTGTATCTGTCAACTCGTAATCAGTAGTATCTAATATCTTTAATCAGAAATTTACAGTGGCCAATAATTGAAAATGCAGTAATATGTCAAGCCTGTTGCACAAAATATTACTCCATAAGTCAAATTTTACCACATTTTGAGCAAGGATGCATGAAAATCGTGGCTGTTGTGCTCAATCACTACTGGAAGTCTCTTAATCCTTGGATTTGATGAAGACTACACTTATGAAAACTGCATATGACGTTAACAAATGAACTAGCTTAGGGTTGCCTTTGGTTAGGATAGAATCCAATCTTTTACACATAAATGTTTGTGCAATAAGCTCGTAGAGTATAGTGCTGGCAATCAGCCTAGCACTAATGGCCTTCGACAAATAATTGTATGCCGTGGACTGTAAAAGAACTGGTCTTCCCTTGATAAACCAAGATATTTGTCACAGCTCTGCTTGCATCACTAGGTACTACACCCGTATACCTCTGTCTTCAGTTTATGTAATGACAAAGGAACAGATCCATTTGCATTACTTTTAATGCTAATACATAATGGGAACTATATTTTATTGACAAGTTTTGGATGCAAAATAATTAGCTACGGAAAACCAAGGAAAATCATTCCCTATTCCTCTTTCTTGAAATTCCACCTACAAACAGTCAAATAAATAGGTAAGTATGATTCTAAATGCGCTCTGTTTTGCTGTGACAAACACAAAATGTCGTTGTACAGTTTAAAAATATCTCATTTCGGTGTCTCTATGAGTGCTTTGCAAAGGAAGCAGGGTGGTATTATTGAAATCTGGTATTGTAATTAGATGTAATCATACACTAAAGAAATTTCACGCCCAAGTTTATTTGACTAATCAGTCATTCGGTCAGCAGATAGCTAATTATTATCCATACATGCACTCAAATAATAGTTGCAGAAGTATCTTTCGAGTTACCCTTGTGAGTTTTTTTACTAAAAAATCATAATTGGTAAATAACTAGAAACAAAACAAAATTGTTTCCCATTCAAAACTACAAATTACATCACCGAAATTTTAAATGTGAATAGAAAATGGAAGGCAGCGGTGTCGTAGATCAGTTTTGCAATGATCGGCCAATAAAGGATCATACCTCACAGAATATTTATGCTAGGAAAAAAAAACACTGACCCTCACTCTGCTTCACTAGCACTCTTTATCTCCAACTTGCCCGACCAAATGTCCGTCTCCCTCGAGATTTATAGTTGAGTGTCTGTGACTGATTCATAAAATCAGGCCCGGATTCCACTGCAGCGAAGTTTTTGAAGGGAAATTTAGCACGTGCTATGATTCATATGTTAGTCACTCCCATCATGACTTTCACGCTGCATTCATACAAATTAAAACACCAGACAAACTTTTCACCATCCTTCTGATACGCATCCACCAAGAACCTCCTCTCAAATCTGACTATAAAGCCGATAGGAATTCACCAAGATTTCAGACCAAACGTCTGAGAAAGGAGCAGCGAATGTGCAGAATGGCCACAAAACCGGTGGCTTATCTCAATTAACAGGACGATAAACAACCAGTCACACTCTCAATCTACAGAGCATCTTACCTGCTCTGATACCACTGTAAGACACACAACATACAGATTGGAAATAAACTTCAAAAATATATTAATGAATGTCTCAAGGAATGATGTACAATGTGTACACATATAAATACATCAAGAAACTGTTGAATCAGTTCCCTAGGTTTCTTGAACTCTAATAACCGATTACCTAACACAAACTAACCCAAGGATTAGTTGCCTAACATCTCATAGTTTCCAAATGGATTAGGTCTCCAACTAGACTTGGTAATTCTTTTAAATTTGTGCCCTCCAAATATAATCCTTCCAGGAACTGTTGACGCGCTATTTCAAGAGGCAATACTTCAATTTTCTCAGTCGAGAAAAGATTCATGTTTTCAAGCGTACTAATATTTCTTAGTGTTTCATTGGAGATTTTCAGATTAGAGCAAGCATACAGATTAAGATTTTAAAGCCTTATTAAATTATGGAACAAATTTGGCAGCCTCTCCAATTCGCTAGAGCCAGATAGATCGACCTGTTCAAGATTTGCTAAATTACCAAGGCCATCAGGAAGTGACTTCAATTTTGACCATCCTCTTAATACCAAGGCCTTCAACGATCGTAGATTGCAAAATTCTTCAGGCAATGTTTCGACATTATTCTCACCTTTTAAATACAGATAAATCTGTTAGAGATATTTCAATTTCGCCATGTACTTGAGAAACTCTGAAAGGCGAGCTTCAATCTTCAACTCTCGCAACTGCAAAGGTACCTACAAAATGTTCACATGTTTTAACAACAGAAAATTAGATTTTAAATAAATGGTTCCCATTGACAAAAACCTGGGAAACCAACCAAAAAATAACCAAAAAAAATTATAATTTCTTTTTCATTCAAATAATAATTATATTAAAAATAATAATATATAAAATGAATTTCATATATAATTTTTCTTATGTGGTTTAGGAATATTTGTACTAGGAAGATTTATCTAAATGAAGTTGACTAGAATGTCTAGAGTCTTAACCATGAAGTTGACCAGAATATTTAAAGAATCCAACCCGTGACCTCTTAATAAGAAAAATATTTTAATGACAAACTCGACTAATTAAAATCACCCTCAAAACTAAAATCAATTTCATAATTTTGATAATTCAGTTTGATTAATATAAAAGCTTATCTCTATTACAAAACGTTGAAAGCCTAGATTTTATATGGAAGATTGGATTTAGAAGTTTATTTATATTAAGATTATTTATTATAATTAAAAAAAAAAAATTGTTAAATTCGTTATATTATATTTAATTTCAAATTTCACAACCATACAATAGAGTTTTTTATTTAAATTGAGTATATTTTAAATAGTTTTGATATCAAAATGAATAAGAAAAATATATAATTGCAAAATATGATAACATTATATTTAAAAAATGAAAAATTATTTTACCATTTGTATTTAAGAAATTGTGGTTATCTCCCTCAAAGAGAAAATCTAAAAACATAATCGAGAAATTATTCAGTACTGATCTCTTCAAGATTTTTAGTTCCCAGGACCTAATCATTTGTAATGGTATTAAAAAATGGCCCCTCTCTGGTCATATGACCTCTTTCCATGCACTGGGTAGCAGTGTCATGGATTATGTGATTTCCGACACCCTCGTCCTTAACCGTATTACAAACTTTGAGTTACTTAATGGATTCGAGCCTCACTCTGACCAGGAATATCTGTGTTATCCCTCAATCTTTTTATGCATACCACCCACATGAAGGAGACTAATGAAAGCAAAAGACACATTCACTTCAATAGAATTAAGGTTGACCTCTTCTTAAGGGATTTAGAAATGGATTTAGGCTCCATGAATGATAATAGCAACATTGATCAAAATTATTACCATTTTACTAATACCCTTTCCAATACCATTAGCAAGTTATCTAATGAGACTTCATTTAAGAAGAATAATAGAAATTCCAATCCATAGTATGACAAAGATTGTAAAATTTCTAGGAAAGCGATCAAAGATGCTCCTAATGAAATCATTAAGCTCCGGAATATAAATATATACAAATATCTCATCAAGAGGAAGAAGAGGTCATATATTAGTAAAAAACAAGAACATCTTCTCCACCTTTGTAAAGTTGCGACCATAAAATTTTGGCATAATGTACTTGTTCGTAAAACCAAAGATAATCTTTCTATCCCCTATGAAAATTGGGACAACTATCTTAAGAAGTTGTATGACTCTCCGGACACTATGGAAACCACCTTAAACACTCCTATTAAGGAGGATGTATTCTCTTTGGAAGACGTTGAGTCTGGGATTAATAATCTTGCTAATGGAAAAGCTAAAGATATTGAAGGATACCAAGTTAAAATCCTTAAAATGGGGAGATCTATCCTCATTTCTCATCTCCACAAACTTCTCAATTTGGCTGTAAAGCATGTCTTCCCTCATCTATGGATGCAAAGCCTTATTATATGTATCTTTAAAAATGGGGATAAAATTGTTCCTTCTAACTACATGAACATTATGATTAGCCACTTCCTAGCCAAGCTTTATGGGCTCATTTTGGAAAAGAAGCTTAGCCTTTGGCTTGAAAGCAAGGGCAAAAGAGCGGAAGGGAAAGATAGTTTTAAGAGACATCACTTGATTATCGACCATCTTGTCACTCTCAAAATCATTGCAGAGTAAAATGTCGCAATAGTAAATTCGATCTATTTTTTGTTTTGTGGACTTTAGAAAAGCTTTCAACATTGTTCCTCGAGATAAGCTTTGGGGGAGACTTGAAGAGGTCATGGTTCCTCCTAAACTGAGGATTTTTGTGGTCTGCCTCTACACGACTGTCACTACCAATATTAATACCAACAAAGGGTGGTCGAAATACATTAAATGCAATATCAGAGATAAGCAAGGGTTTTCCCTATCCCCTACCATTTTTGGCATATACATTGATAAGCTAGAGGAATGTCTGGAAACTGCGATATGAAAGGGGACCGAGCTTGCTGGTGTCATCATTACTCTTCTCCTTTATGCTAATGGTATCGTTCTTCTTGAAAAAATCCATGATGATCTAGAAAAGCAGCTTAAGACTCTTCATGACTATTTCTCCAAGATGGGCATAACAGTTAATACCGACAAGACTAAATTCATGATCATTAAATAAAAAAAGATTGCCCATGGTAGTTCTGTTTATAATAATCAGTGCTTAGAATAGGTTTCTTCTTATAAATACTTGGGTATTGAATTTCCTCATTAACTCAACTGGAATTATAGCATCGAGAAAAGGATTATTGGAGGTTAGAAAACTTATTATGAGCTTGAAAAAAATTGTAAGTCAGTTGATCTTTGCGTTTGGAGTAAAAAGAGGTTCCTCTTTGAGACTCTTGTCACCCCTGTTGTCTTATAAAAATGTGAAGTTTTGGGTTTCAATATATCTAGAGATTCATGGAGGAATATTGAGATGATTCAAAACCAATTCATAACCTACAACCTAAAGATCAAGTTAAATACTCACTATCCTATCCTCTTGATCGAAATTGGTTTTTCCCCCATTGAAAGTATGACTATATTTATATATTTTTGAAAAGAGAGTCCATATAGGTGAAATTAGTTTTTTTAGAAATAGAGGAATAACCTGTTACGAGTATTTTTAATAACCCAAAAATACTCGTAACAGGTTATTCCTCTATTTCTAAAAAAATATATTTATATATCTGATGTATAAGAAGAATCTTTACAACATGGAATCCAAAAGGCTCCCAAAAATTGCTTCTAACTTTAGTTAAAAACCCCATCTTCACCTCAAGCATAGGTGGCATAAGGATTCCCAGTCTTGGCTCAACCATTGGGGAATTAAGGAGGAGATCAGTATGGGAAGCAAAGATAGTGTCAAAGTTACTATTACCTCCAAGTTTAAGGACAAGTTGTGGGAGGATAAGGAGCTGGAGGGTAAAATAAAGCTAAGATAATATAAGGAGGTGATCAACCCCACGCTTTATAACTAGAATGATCTCTCTATGTTTACCAACACTAAGAAAAAAATGAATATCATTAGGATTAGAACTAATTTTCATGAGCTTCGAAGTGAGAGCAGGAAGTGGTCCATTCCCAAGACTCACAGGAATGATATAATATCTCATATTTGTGATACTAAGAAGGTGGAAGATGAAAATCACTTCCTTTTAGACTACCCACCTCTTACACACATCTGCTCTCAATTCCCTAACATATGTCACATTTCTCAGATCTTCTTGACTGATTAAGCCAACCCATCTATAACGATCTTGGACCGCTTCTTTCCCTTCTCTTTGATCATAGAAATAAGATGTTGGAGAATCATACTTAGATTCCTTTTCTTTTTATTTTCTTGAGGTCCGATAGGCCGCATTAATCTTAATGGATATTAATCATCATCATCAATAATGTTATATTCTTAATTTATATTTTATTGATAATCATTTTCGTAATAAAAAATTTGAATATTATTTAAAGTAAGTTATTTTTATTTTTAATTTTCAAATAAATTAATTTAGTAAATTACTTTTTAAAACATTAAGAAAATATGAGAAACATTTATAACTAAATTTATATAAAATAAAAACATTTTGACTTGTAAATAAGAAAAATATTCCCTACTTTAGCCAATGATTATTAGTTTTTTTTTTTTTTTTTTTTTTTTAAAGGAAATTTGATGGAGTGCGATGGCACATGTTTAGTGTCCCAACCATGTGTGTTCAAGTGTATGGAGGTAGGCTATAAGTTGGCCCTTGTGGCATTTATGAAGAAGTTTTTCTCCCTAGTGAAATAGTGGAAGGCATATGTTGATTCCACTAAGGGTAGTGGTGGGTTCAAGTCTCTGGAGACCCTTGTGGCATTTATGAAATAGTTGTTTTACTTGGTGCATAAGCTGAATCTTGTGGCTTTTATGAAATAGTTGTTCTACCTCTTGAAATAGTAGGAGTAGTATGTATGAAGTTACTGATTCCAGTAAGTGAAGTGTACTCATTCTTGCTAAAAATTCTTATTATTTTATGCCTTCACGCACCATATTGTATAACCTTCTTTCAAAAGGAATGATTGCAAATCAATCATCTATAATATCCTGAAAGGGAGAATGCAGTAATACTAAAACACAATATGAGACATGCAACAAAGTAAACAATAAATCTAAATACACATCAGAATGCATAGAAATAGTTGAGCCATTTTTTTATATGGGAGGTGGATAAACAATACAACAATGCTCAAAATATGAGAGACTCAAGCCAAAGAGATGGCCTAGAATGACCCTGACATGATCCCACAAGAGGGATTGTGTAACTACTGGACTGCTGGAAGGAAAAATACATTGTCCCTACTCCAACTGTTGGGACTGCAACTGCCAACAAAATGTAAAGTTAGATCTAGGGAGTTCTGGAGCTCCGATGATGATCCAGATTTATGCAGGAACGCAACAGAATAAACATATAGCCATAAACACAGAGATGCAGTGGAAATAACACTTCATTTCATTAATATCAAAGAACTGAAATTCGCTTACAGACAAAATGGAAATAAAACTAGCTAGGGCGCTGGTAGCTATCTCTGAGAAGAGATGTGGCGGCTACAGGCCTCTGAACTGAGTTACAATGAGGCTTGAGGGCCTATTTATTATTGAGAAACAATGGAGAACCCTAATCATCCAAAAACCTAACCCCTAGGAGATGAAGCGCCAAAACTATGGGCCCCGTTTGGGTAAATTGGTGTTTCAACTTCCCAGGGACGTAACTTTGGCCTACTATCTCCATTTGATGCACATGATACATCATTAGAAAGCTCTGTCCAAGGACCACAACTTTCGTGACGAATTTCATGAAACAAAAACGATGCCCAAAAAACGTCGTTTAGGGCCTCAAAACGGCTCCGGAAGTTCAGGACCCGAAAAACTGCTAAAAATAGTAAGTTATGCCGAAACTGAAAAACTGAAAGAGACAATGGTGGGGGCCCAAGTGGAATAGGCGGGTGGCCACCAATATCCACCTGGATCATTCCTCCCCCTTAGGAAGCAATGGTCCCCATTGCGTTAAGTTCCTCCATGAGATGAGGAAATTTCTGCTGAACTTGGTCCCTGGTGAACCACTTTCCTTGGTGCAGGAGTTGGCCAGCTTTGACAACCCGATACAGTTGGATCTGCTGTTGACGAGTGTTCTTGATTTGCATGTCCATGATACAATCTGCGGTGGCATGTTCCATGCAGTCTGGGTTTAACTCTGTTGGTGTGAGTTGTTCTGCAATGTCCGAGGTGTCCAGTAGAGGTGGAAAGTAAGGACGAAGGCGATCCACATTGAAGACTGGGTGCAGACCAAGGAATGGTGGGATACTAAGCTCGAAGGCATTGTTACCTACAGCCTTGGTGATGGTGTACGGCCCGTATCGGAGCGGCCGAAGCTTGCGGTGAGGTCCAGTGAGGCGCTCCTTCTGCAAATGCAGCCATACTTTGTCGCCCACCTGGAAGTTGTGTGGCACCCGGTGTTGATCATGGCGCTGCTTGTACTTCGCATTGGCTCTGTCCAATATATCATGAACCTGTTGGAGGATGTGTTGAATGCGCTCGATGAAGCTACTTGCTTTTTCAACTTCAGACTGGACATGAGCTGAATCGGCCTGAGCAGCTGCAAACGGCATGGCTATGTCAATGGGACATAGTGGCTGGAATCCCAAGCCCACCTGAAAGGGGCTATGGCCAATTGAACTGTGGAGAGCCCGGTTATAACTGTGTTGTACATAGGGGAGGCTCTCGTTCCATGTGCGTGGATGCTTTGAGTTGTACATGCGCAGAATGTGTACAATCATTCTGTTGACGACCTCTGTCTGGCCATCTGTTTGGGGATGGAAAGCTGTGGACTTGGTGAGATTTGTGTCCAACATTGACCAGAGGCTGGACCAAAATGTGCTGAGGAACCTGCTATCTCGATTTGATATGATAGACTGTGGGATCCCAAAGTGCACCCACACTCGTTCAAAGAAGAGTTTAGCAGTGGCTTCTGCTGTGATATTCTTCTTACAGGCCGCCATGATGGCCATCTTCGAGAATCTGTCAACGACCACGAAAACACAGTCATTTCCATTCTTAGTAGAAGGCAGGCCCGACATATAATCCATGGAGATGGATTCCCACGGTCGACTAGGGGTAGGTAGTGGAGTATATAGGCCTTGCTTCTTGATGGTCGGTTTGGCAATGGCACAAGCAGTGCAGGATCTGATGTGCTTCTCGACATCCTTTCGAAGGTTCGGCCAATAGAAATACTTCTATAGTATTGCTACTGTTTTCTCGACCCCGAAATGCCCAGCGACTCGACTGTAGTGTGCTTCCCATATCATCTTGGCACGCTCTCTTGAAGGAACACAAAGGTGTCCCAGGTGACATAAAAGTGCATCTTGGAGGTGAAAATTTGGAACTTGCGTGCCCCCCAAGAGTGCCTTGTAAGTGTGGCCGAATTCTGTGTCCCTCTCATAGAGAAGCGGCCAATCAGAAGTCTCATGCCCGCAAGAGTTGAACACGGTGGTGAGTGCCACGATCGGTGGTCGGCTGAGGCAGTCTGCAACATTATTGGTGCTACCCTTCTTGTACTTGATGTTCAAATGAAACTGTTACAAATATGTGGACCACTTCTGATGGCGATCATTCTGCAACTTCCCTTGTGTCTGTATGAACTGCAGGGGCCGGTGGTCTGTGTGGATGATTGTTTCCTTCCCCAAAATGTAATGCTTCCATTGTCGACAGGTTTGCACAATGGAATACATTTCTTTGTCATAGGTGGGATACTTGCGAACTGTCTCAGACAATGTCTCACTGTGATATGCCACTGGATGTCCCCGTTGAGTAAGAACTGCCCCAATAGCATAGTCAGAGGCATCTGTCTCGATCTCAAATGGCTGCTGCAAGTCTGGTAAGGTGAGCACTGGGGCAGAACAGAGGCGATTTTTCAATTCTTTGAATGCCTTCTGTTGAGGTTTCGACCAAAAGAATTTTTCTCTCGCTCCTCCTTTGGTGACTTGACTCAAGGGCCAAGTGATATGAGAGAATCCCAACACGAATCTACGGTAGAAATTAGCAAGACCCAGAAAGCTGCGAAGCTCTGTTATAGTAGTCGGGGCTGGCCAATCCCTAATGACTTGGATCTTGGCTGGATCCACATGCACCCCCTTTTCATCAATAATGTATCCCAGATATTGAACCTGGGTCATGCCAAACGTGCACTTCTCCAAATTGGCACACAACTTGTGTTGCCGCAGTGTTTGGAGGACTTGTCGGATGTGATGAAGGTGCTCTTCCCAAGTCTTGCTGAAGATCAGAATGTCATCTAAGTACACCACTACGAATGAGTTGGTGAATGGCCGCAAGATGTCGTCCATCATCCTCATGAAGGTTGCGGGAGCATTCGTCAACCCGAAAGGCATGACCAGCCATTCAAAAAGGCCTTCCTTCGCTTTGAAGGCAGTCTTCCACACATCAGAGGGTTCAATTGGTACCTGGTGATACCCAGACTTCAGGTCGATCTTACTGAAATATTTTGCACCTTGGAGTTGGTCCAGAAGGTCATCAATCCATGGGATTGGGTACCTATTCCGGACAGTGATCTTGTTTAGCGCCCGATAGTCAATACAGAGTCTCCACGTCCCATCCTTCTTCTGTACCAACACGATTGGGCTCCCACAGGGCGATGAACTTGGTCTGATGTGACCTTTCTGCAATAGCGCCTGTATCTGCCTCTTGATTTCATCATATTCCAGAACAGAGCGTCGATAGATCGGTCCATTGGGTAGCGGCGCACCTGGGGTCAGATCAATCGGGTGCTTGACCTGACAGTGCAGAGGAACCCTTGTGCGTGAGGTGAAGATGTCCCTGTACTCCTCCACAACCTTATCCATTTTTTGTTGTCGTGCAGAGGGGCCCTGTTTGGAGGTCATGGCCACTGTCTTCTTCTTGCCCTGGGGGCGGATCATCAGGAAAATGAATTTCCTGGTTTGGGAAATGAGCTTACTGCATTGTTTTGCAGTAACCAAAGAGATAGTTGTAGGAGGTGGTACCTCTGGTATCCTGTACAACTTATTTCCCAAAGTAATAATAACAGCACGAGGTCGAGACTCATACACAGCATGACGCTTCCACAAGTATGGTTGTCCTAATAATACATCACAAACATCAATAGGAGCAACGTCACATAATACCTCATCCGTGAAGGGCTTGATGCTATAGGGAAGGCGACACTGCCGGCTGACGCGGAGATCTCGTCCTTGGTGAAGCCACCCGATGGTGTATGGATGTGGGTGAGCTGTGGTCGTCAAGCCCAACCGCTTCACGGCGTCTGCTGAAATGAGGTTCTTTTGGCTCCCATTGTCGACAATGAACTATACAGGGGAGCCCTTTACCCACATCTGGGAGTGGAAGAGACGTTCCTCCTCCTCTGGATCTTCCAGTTCCTCCTTCTGGATCTTTGTAGTGGCAACAGTGGCGTTGGGCTCCGCATCAATAATCTGTTTTCCTTTTTCATTCCCATTTTCAGGTTCTGATTCAGAGTTGGAGCATGCATTTGAATCAGAAGCCCTCACCTCGGCCACTAGCGACTGCTTGGCCCGACACTCACTTTTGTTGTGAGTGGAGCTCTTATGGAACTCACACCACTTTCCCGTGTCCTTCTTTGGCTTTGCGGTGCTGTTCTTCTCTTGTGGCTTTGACGGGTTGTCTTTACCCGCCATGCCTTGGCTCTGTCCTTTTTTCTATGGTTTGGAAGCACCTTTCCCTTGCTTTTGATTCGCTGATCCAAAGTCTCTCTTCTTCTGTTTGAATTTCTGCTCAATCTTGGTAGCATATCGGTATGCCGTACCAAGCGAGGAGATGTCGAGGAACTCCATTTCCTCCGGAATGTATCTTTGCAGACAGCTGCAATACTTTAGCACCAAATGTTTCTCTGAATCTTTGATACTCAACTTTGTGCGCATGGTATGGAACAGATTCGTCAGCTCATGCACATCTTGATCCCTTTGTTGTCGTAGCATGGTCCATTGTATGTACTTGTCCTCATAGCTCCCCACGGGATAGTAATGTTCCTTGATGGCGTCTCGGAAAGATTTCCAAGTTGGTACGGCTGAGAATAGAGAGGGTTCTGTCTGATCCTCTCACAGTAGGTTTCCCACCAGTCCTTAACATGGGGGGTAGCTTTGAGGAGTGCAAAAATAATCTTCTCCCAGTCTGAAAATTCATGAACAGAGAAATATCCTTCTAGTAGATTCAACCATCCATCTACGGCATCTGCGTCTATTTGACCCTCAAATATCGGAATGTCAAAATTTACTTGTACCTTAAAAGGAGTCACAACTCCAGAGTGGCTATTGGATGCAGATGCGCCGCCGGTGGGCAGCCGTTGAAGGATCTAAGCAAAGTTATCCATCATCGTGTTCCTTTGTTTTTCGAGGGCCTCCTCGAGCAATATTTTGATAGGATCTCCTGCTCCCTCATCTTTCTTTTCATCCCCCATGGGCATCCGTCGAGGTTTGCGAGGCTGATCTTGCAAAAGTTCCACTAGATCAAGCCCTAGCTCCTTATACCTCGACCTCGTTAGGGACATGCAAAGAAGGATCAAGAAAAAGCAGACCGCTTTGATACCACTGATCCAGATTTATGCAGGAATGCAACAGAATAAACATATAGCCATAAACACAGAGATGCAGCGGAAATAACACTTCATTTCATTAATACCAAAGAATTGAAATTCGCTTACAGACATAATGGAAATAAACTAGCTAGGGCGCTGGTAGCTATCTCTGAGAAGAGATGTGGCGGCTACAGGCCTCTGAACTGAGTTACAATGAGGCTCAAGCGCCTATTTATTATTGAGAAACAATGGAGAACTCTAATCATCCAAAAACCTAACCCCTAGGAGATGAAGTGCCAAAACTATGGGCCCCGTTTGGGTAAATTGGTGTTTCAACTTCCCAGGGACGTAACTTTGGCCTACTATCTCAGTTTGAGGCACATGATACATCATTAGAAATATCTGTCCGAGGACCACAACTTTCGTGAAAATTTCATTCCATGAAATTCACAACAAAAACGATGCCCAAAAAACGTCATTTAGGGCCTCAAAACGGCTCCGGAAGTTCAGGACCCGAAAAACTGCTAAAAATAGTAAGTTATGCCGAAACTGAAAAACTGAAAGAGACAATGGTGGGGGCCCAAGTGGAATAGGCGGGTGGCCACCAATATCCACCTGGATCAGATGATGCTGAAAATGTAGATCCAGCTCTATGATGGATACCCAAGATAACCCAGAAAAGATTTTCCAGATCTATCAATATAAGAAAATCACCCTCCTAGGGCGTCATTATAAGACTGTTGGGTATACAGATCTGTTGCATAATCTGATCAAATATGGCTGCAATATGATGTACAATTAGATCTATGTAAGAAGGGCTAATATCTTCACTAGATTTTCAAGCTAGAAGCTCAAGATCTAGCTCATCCAATCTCTTCCACTGAATATGGCTCCTGATCACTCAATAGCTTCAGAAAAATGTGTTGTTAGAGAGGAAGGCTCAATATCCTAATGCTAGATGCTCCAATGAAGCTCAATACTAATGGAAATAATGTGCACAAGGTGAGGAGATGGTCTCTCATAGGATTTCAAGCTGAAACACTGAAAACTTCTTTCCTCCTTCAGATCTACAAGACTGAACTGTGCAATCCTTGAGGGGACTGCTGCTGCATGGAGGTAAAACATAATGGCCTGAATGATGGATATAGATCTACTGCTCTGGAAGACTGAACATGAAGAACAAGGTGAAAGGATGAATCTTCCACCGGTTTCCTAGCTGAAATGCTAGAAGCAACCTCCAGAAGATGTCACTAATGCCTGATGAGGAATGTAGCTCAATAGAAACCTTTGCAGAGTAGGCACTCGAAGTCGCCCGTTGGTAAGGGTGAGATTTCGACTTGGAAACACCCTGTGCTAAACAACACTACATACTTAGCTAAACAACATAAGCATGCATAGAAATGTCAAATGAAAAAATCTAGATCTAAACAGATCAGAAATAGTAATCTAAAGCATGCCTTCTATTGTGCCTTCATCTTCATTATATATATTATGAGCCTTCCATAGCTTAGGCCCACCTCATAATTGTGCTACCTATGTGGCCACTAGCCTCCATGAAGACTGTGTTGTCTCTCCATGATATCCATCATGTTATGCATTTAATTCCCACTCTCTCCATCATGTTTGCATTAGATGCACCACTTCCTCCACTATCTCATCATAAGTGCTTTATGATCTTACTTTGAATGCGCTATGATCTTAGTTGACTTCCTCCAAGATCCTCCTAATTTTGCATTAAAGATTCATGATATCCACTCTTCCTTCATTTAAGAAGCTACTCCACTACTCCATAATGTATATCTAGATCTGAAATATCCACATACACACATCAAAAGTGGATTTTATTCATCGATGTGGTTTGTGGGTCCCTCCACCCTTTTATTTACTTAATTAATTAAGAAAATTAAGAACTCTAATATTCTAATTGTCTTGTGGAAAATTGGGAATATTACAGTCCTCCCCACCAAAATTTTGATTGTCCTCAAGCAACTACAAAAGTGGATGCTACATAAAACATCCTCCCTCCAAATGGCATCCTAATATGGAAGGCCTCCCCATCTATCACAATATGTCATGCTTGTCCAACTCCAAATATGCCTCTCTAGAATTTCTAGAATGGCCTCCAACTGAAAAGTTAGATACCATTCCTCATCAATGAATCTCCAAGTGGCAACCATATGATGTCTCAAGATCTCCTCTATACATGAGATACATGGAATGAAGTGGCTTCTTCCCAAAGTGGAAAGTCCCAACTCATGAAATACCTCTCCAATCCATGTTACATAGAGTAGATTGCATCTATCAATGCTCTCATCATTAGCCCTGTTGGCCATGTAGGAACCAAACATAACATCAACATAGTGAAAAACAAGAAGTAGAGAAATATGGATAAACATGAACAATGTCAAACCATATTCTCCCAATAACATCCAACGCAGAAAAGCCTCTAGCTGCCATGTTAGATCATCATGAAAACAAGTAAGAGAGCCATACTCTCTTAAAAGAATCCACCACAACAATTCTTCTTACTGCCATGCCAAATCAACATCAATTTAGATATGAGAGCCATACTCTCTCAATAGAAGCCACTGGAGCAATGCCTCTTGCTGGAACACCACATCATCATTGTACCAAATTTAGTGGCCATATTATCTCAAGAGAAGCCATCGTAGTAAGGAATCTTGCTTCCCCGTCACATCATCATCATACCAAGTACAATGACCATAATCCCCCAACAAAAGCCAATGTTGTAAGGCCTCCTGTTTCCATACTCTATCATCATCATGCAATGTGTGGGAAGAAATCAGCCCATACTCTCCCAATAGTAACCAAAGCAACAAGGATTCTTGTTGCCTCCTTACATCATCATGATGCAATTCATGGAGCAACAACATACTAATGAACATGTGGAATGACTTATCAGAACAATACAAATAAGCTCCCTTATGCCACATCATGTGAGAGTCATGCTTTCTCCCAAACCTAAGTACATACATGAACATGAGATACATCCCAAATAGAAATAAATGTAAAGACATGAGACATATCATAAACAAGAGGATACACATGGACATAAGATCCATCATGAGGTATCCAAACTCTCTCATCAAAAACCATTACAACCATGCTTCCTATTGTTACATGTCATCAATGATATGTATGGCATGGATGATGCAAATGTGATATTTTGGGTAAAACCCATACTCACCCAAAAGAAATCAGCGCAATGATGCTTCTTGCTGCCTGCTATCATAGATCTGCAGGAAGGTAGGCAACCTCCTCCTCCTCATTCAAATCCATTCATCTTAATGTGGATGATGAATCATGCCAAGCTCAATCTTGGTATCCCCCCATTGTAGAATACCAACATCCTCCATCTGAATAGCTTTGAACTCCATGACATGCTAGAGTGCACCTCCATTGAGGTCTCTCCATGAGATCCTCTCATCAATGGCCCATTGGAATCCATAAGGCTCCATACATGTTTTTGGTAGATATTCCTCTTTGAGCTACGAGATGCTCATCAAGGAAACTTCATCTTGATAATGGAAATTGCTCTCCATCACAAGATGTATACCATCTATCAATTTTCTCTCTAGTGCTTCATGAGTGAAGCTACCTTTAGAATGCTCCAAGAATAATGGGGCCCTCTCATCATCACTACAGGTAAGTGACAATGTTGTAGATATGCATGGTGATACATGTGTTGTCTCATGGCCACATACAATGTTAAACTCATAGTTTGGCATTTTACTGAATAGGACTGTGCTCCTCCCATATTTTGCAACTCCACACTTCAACACAAAGTGTTGGGTGTAGCTTAACCATGACAAAATGGGATAGCAATACATATTCTCCTTGATCAAATCAAGGGTCCTCTATGTAGTGATAATTTGCTGCTCCAAATCAGCAAGGTGCTCTAATCCTTAGTTATGCACTTGCCCTGATGGAATGTGTTGGCTTTAGGGGTCTTGACCCAGGTTCAGTTTTAAGGTTTGCCAGCAAACCCCTGTACTATTGGCTCTTTCAACAGTGGTCTGCTTGCGCAGGTCAAGGTCTCACCCTAATTAGTATGGGAGGGTGCTGGAACTAGGTTTTTACACCCTGAGAGAGAGAAAGTTAATGAAAGTGGGTCCCTTCAGATCTAACATATCTGCATAGGAGAAACCCTAATACAGAACCTCATAATAGTATATCGGTAGATCACAGATTGTAATTAACAAGTAACTTGAGTATAGTAATTAAAACATACCTATGAATTCATAATATCGCATCAGCATATCATCGATATTCAGTGAGTAAGAACAATATTAGAGCATAAGCATAACCGATAATCGTAACAGAAAAGAACTTAAATATCATCAAAAACCTTCTCATTCATTCATATCTAGATCTGACTTACAAACTTAATTAACAACCGGCACACATAGCCAGCGAGGTCTGCATATAGCAGGACTCAGAGTCTCTGCGCACACATCCAGTAGGAGCCCTTGCCTAGAAAATCAACACAAAAGATCCACAAGTCTGTATCCAAGCTTGATCACCACTTAGCCTCTCTCTAGACTTGATTTATCTATCTATTTATAACATATTAGCCTGCACTATTCTATGGTTCGCAAACCATGGTTTGGAGACTCCTAGTCTACCCTTTGACCCTTTACAATTCATTGGGGGCTTTGGCCTGCCCCAAAGCCCCTGTGCTAGACTAAATATTACAAAATATTACAAAACTGGACCAAAAATGTGGTTAGGGGACCTCGTTCCAATAGGTCCCCAACACAATCTTATGACTCATCCCGAGTCACAGCGCGAGCGAGGTCTTCATCGTTTCCTTGAGCTGTGTAATCACGACAGCCAACGAGGACAGAAAAATTATGCTCTATGCAACTTCATTCTATGCAATGTCAACCAAATTTTGTGAAGTTTTTCCTTCAGTAGCTGTGGTGACAATCTCCAAGGTCTGATTCAACTGTCTCACGGCCCCTTCTAACTCATGCGAAATATTGAGAGCTTCATCGGCCCAGGGCGTCAGATGGTTGCTGAGTACCTGATTCTTGTGCCGGAGCCCAAAAATTTCACTTCTGAGTGTGTGGCTAGTCTGAAGGCACGCTAGTCATTGGGTTGGGATGAGGGTGGTCATAGTGGCTTCCATCTGCTCACAATATTTCTCCTTTTGGTGCAGCTCCTGATCGAGTTGGCGAAGGAGAGGGTCACGCTGCACCCGAGACCATAAATCCATAGCAGTCTTAAAAAATGTGATGCCCTGAGTGATCTGTATAGTAATCCTAGTTGTAGCTTCAATGACAAGCACAACTCGCTAGGCGCGCATCTCTAGACGGGTCTCATGCTGGAGCTTGGCCTGTAGCGATGCTATCTGAAGCTCCAAATCGGCCTTAACAACCTACAGTTCAGTCCGATATGCATTTAAAGCAATGACCAAGCCTTCAACCTTGACCTACGACACAACAGAGGCAGGAATTACTTCTGGCATATCCTCATAGAGTTGGTCGATCAACTGCTCTAATTCAGCCTGCTGCGCGATGACAACGATGTGTGCAACCTAGGTTTGGGCAGCTTCGACAACTTTAGTCACAATAGTTTGCTCGTCTTCGCTAAGGTGCTATTGCGCCCATAGTTCTCTGTGATGAAGCTCATTGGTGATGGAGGTAACAATTCATGCAACTGTGCACTCGTCAAGTGCCCAACATTGAGGTCAAGAAAAGAGCATGCATGGACTTGGTTGCATAATTATGCAAGTATCATTGCAAAAGCTGTGCCTGAGAGGGGGCATATTCGATTTTCCATTGCGGTGGTCAAGGCTATAACTGTAGCTAGCTGGCTCACTTGATTCTGCCTCGCTTGAACCACAATCGCTTGAAGTGTGTTTACTTTTAGATGAAGAGCCTGTAGCTCAGATCAAAAAGCTTCTACTGTGGCCTTATGTTGATCTTCCAAAGCAGCCCATCGACCCTCAGACGCGATGGTGACGACATCCAAAATTTTTTCTAGGTCATCCTCTATCAATGTAACCTCTGTGTTTATGTTGAGCTTAATAGCCTTATGCTTCTTCCTGGGCCCTTTAGGAGGTTCGCTAGTGCGTTTGATACCATGTGGGGACACCGTATCTTCGCCACCAAGCCCTTCGAGGTCCTGATCCCGCTGTGACTCCGGTTCTGTTCTTATGGTGGCACCCTTAGGGGTGGCTGGAACCTCGGATTCCTTCACTGTGTCTGGAAGAATAGTATCCTTTGGGGTTGTGCTTTGGTTGGATGTGTCTGCTCTGCCCGAGCTGGACATCTGGGCACCAATCTTCCACTCTAGTGGCCAATTTGCAATCACTTGGTCAATCTCTGCTTTTGTGGCCATGTAAGGAAGGTTATACCAAGTTGGATCTTTGTGGGCCCAAACCTCTACATTGTGCATGGTAACCTGGAATGCCGCAATACCCTTTTATTTTTCATAGACTGTGGGCGACAAGCGCGACTGGGAATGAATTTCTGCTTCCAGGGCTCGATCAAACAATACCCAAAAGACATTGTTCTCCTCGACCTGCTTGGGATCCTTCGAATCCCATAGGTTTAAAAATCGTGCCCCTTCACACATAACTAGCTCAAGATCGGGGAGTACTGCTTTCGCAGGTGCCTCCCACGCAACCAAGGCAATTAAAAACATCTGCCATGAGTAGCAAAATGTCTTTCCTTGATCTTGGGCCTCTCGCACATTTTCTAAAAATTCATCGACGAGGTACTGCGACCAGTTGAAGTAGACCCCTTTTCGCATCTACCAGCGAGTTTAATTACATAGGTGGGGATGGTCGATGCTTGGTACTTGCGCATCAAATTTAATGCAAGCAATAGGGCACTGATGTGCATCCCTAGATTATTTATTGTGTCTACCTGAAACCATCTTTGGTTGCGAACAACGTGGTATTTCTCCTGGACGTCATCAAAAATCCGCTTCTCGTACTTCTTACCAATGCCGTCCTTAGGATTTTTCCCATGAATGGGGAGGCTAGTGATTCTTCGAATTAAAGAAGTGTCAATTGGGATGCGACCCTAAATCCATAAGCACCCATCATGGACCAATGCCAGCAGCAGGTGAACAGCTAGGTCGATGATGTTGTAACGACCAAAGTGGGGGATGCGCAACAAGTTTAAGATCCTTGAACCTACCAATCCACTGTCCCACGCCATTGGCTCTACCTTCAACACGTCTCGAACATCACCCTTTCAAGATATAATTCTGGGGCTAGTGCAGGGAAGGCGTCCAGATTGCCTAGAACATGATCATCGAATTTAAGGATGGGGAGGCCTCCAAACATATCACCATGCATGGGCACCTCCGTTGGGACCAGAGGCATTTGGAGGTAGGCGCAAACGACATTGAAATTCTTGGGGGCACGTGTCACTCTCTTGCTTGGCTTAACATATGGCAGAAACAAGGTTAACAGAATTGGACACAGGGCTTCCTCCATAATCATCATGGAGTGCTTCAATGAATCAGGCGATCGGCCTTTAGGCACCTTTTGGGGAGAATTCACAATTCGAGGCGATGCTCCAGATTGAATAAAGGATTTTCCATATGATATATAAAAATTACTCCAAATATGCTTGATAATGTTTTACCAAGAGCACCATAAAATATTGTTGTGAGAAGACTCTAAAAGAAAGAATACTATTGAGAAAACACTTTTTAAGGAAAGCATGGTATGCATGAGAAATGCATTATATCGAGCACTGCAATTAACATATGTATCCTAAAGGTACCCCTATCATATTTAATCCACACCAAGATGATAACATATTGTATTGAGTGGAACCTCATTAATTTGGATGCATGCACTTGTTGCAATATGATGCAGAGTGTTGTCCTTGATGGCAACCCACTAGATGAAGTTGATGGCAAACCTGCTTGATGAAGAACTTGATGAGCTATTAATGATGTAAATCTGATGTATCAATAGATCAGTTCAGAAGTAGCAGAAGAAAGGAATTCAGAAAGTGCCAGAATAATGTTGAACAAGGTATGTCACAAAGCATACGCAGGTTTGTTAAAGGGAAGTCACATATACACGCGGAAATGTATGTGGCAAGTAGCGTATGCCCATTTGCGCTCTAAATTTATAAAACCAGGGGACATTAACATGGTATTGACCCAAAGTATTGAGTGCTGGATTACCTATTTGATCCCGTCCAGGAATACCATCGGAAGTGGTGTGGTTTTGACTCATGGTATTGACAAAGGCTAAATCTATATAAGGAGAAGAAAATCATAAGTGAAAAGTGTGTGCATGTGTCTGGGTTTTAATGAATACTTCACTCTGAAGTATATCTGTATGGAATGGGTAACATTTTTTTGATAGATTTGAATTCATAATGCACCTATGAAGAAAATGATGAAGAGGGATCTCTAGATCTGAAATGTCTATGTATTTTCTAGATCTGTTTACGGTATGTTTAGATCTGTGATTTGGCGAATCATTGCTGAAGTGAAGGATGAATTATGTGATATCTATCTGATCTGAAGAGCTGCAAAAGTCCTGAAAAGTTATAGATCTATATGCGATTTTGCTTCATCAAAAGCGCATGTATATGCGGATCCTCTTCAAGAACAACGCGTATGGGAAGTTAGGGTTTTCTTAAAAAAAATAAAAAAATGCACATATGTATACGCAGGTTCATTTCACGAAAAGCACGTGTATACGCGGGTCTGATTAACTAAAAGCGCATATGGTATCTAAACTAATGGTTGCTCAAGGTTGAATGTGTTTCTGGATATCTATTCTGAAGTTTGGGTTATCTCTGATATTCTGGTTACAGTGGTCTCACTGTTCTGTTTGAAGTATTGGGAAAAGTGTGTTTATGAGTGAAGGGTTGTGTTGAAGCTATTTGATCCAGTTTGAAAATTGATGAAACGTGGTCTGCAGTGGATCTGAGGGTTGAAGCCTTCAGTATGAAAGTAGAAGCTTTCTGCCAGTAAAGGCTGGTGCTAATATCAGGGGGTATAGCTCCCTTCCAAGAGAGGCTGGTAAACGAGAAGCAGGGGGTTGTAGCTCCCTTCTAGGAGAGGCTGGTAAATGAGAGAAGGTTGTATCCTTCTGCAGGTGGGTGCCTGCATGCTGGTATGAGGCTGCACCAGTACATGGTTGTAAGAAGTTTTCTTTATATAATAAATATTGAAGACTGAGACGATGGCAACAGTGGTTTTCTCCCGAATTGGGTTTCCACCTTAAATCCTGGTGTTCATGTGTGTTTCTTATGTGTGATAATTTATTCTGTTCTTACTACTCATGTTTACTATTTACTAAACATCTGATGAATGAATGATGCAATGATTTGAGTTAAGAATTAAATGCATAATAGATCTCTGGGCATACGCGAGTTGTATTAAGGATATCCACGTGTATACGCGAGTTGTGTTCAGTAAAGTAGCGTATGGGTTTAAAAGAAAATAAAAGTAAAAGTTTTTCTGTCAGCATTAAATACTGATTCACCCCCCCCCCCCTTCTCAGTATTTTTCCAACAATTGGTTTCAGAGCAGGTCCTTCTGAAAAAGCTTAGCCGCTAGAAGGAAGATCAAGCAAGATGAGCAATCAAGATGGAACATCATCTATCAAGCCTCCACTCTTTAACGGAAGAAATTTAATCTTCTGGAAAATAAGGATGAGATCCTACCTTCAGTCTATGGGAGTAGATGTATGGGCCATTGTTGAACGAGGATATCAATATCCAGCCGCAATACCAACAGATCCGACTGCAAAGAAGAATTATGAAACAAATGCAAAGGCAGTCAATGCTCTAACGAGAAGTCTAACTGAATCAAAATTTGTCAAAGTTATGCAGCTGAATACAACAAAGGAAATATGGGACAAAATCATTCTAAGTTATGAAGGTGATGCAAAGGTAAAAAGTGCAAAACTTCAAACTCTCAGAATTGAATATAAAAATTTAAAGATGCATAGTGATGAGAATATTGCCAGTTTCTTTTTACATCTTGATGATATTGTAAATCGTATGAGAAATATGGGAGAAACAATAACCGAATCTACTTTGGTTGAGAAAATTTTAAGATCACTAACAGCAAAATTTGAGTCAAAAGTTTCTGCTCTTGAAGAAAAACAAGATCTTCAAAATCTTACTGTGGTGCAACTTCATGGCATACTAATTTCATATGAAATGAGAAGAGGAGGACCATCTGAAGTCAAAGAGGCTATCTTTAGAGCTTCTACAAAAGGGAAAGAAGTACAAGAAGCAGAAGGATCAGGCTATATCACAGAAGAAGATGAGGTAAATTTTGTAAAGAAACTTCAACTTGGCACAAGACGGTTCAGAGGTAAGCTTCCTTTCAAATGTTTTGAGTGTGGAAGAGTTGGTCATTATGCTACTAAGTGTCCTCATAAAGAAACACCTGCAAAAGGGAAGGAAGTAGCTAGAAGGAATAAGAATCGGTTTAACACTAGAAAAAGTTACTATACTCATGAAGATAGTGATGGGTTATCTGATAGTGAGGAAGAATGTGAACAAGATCTTAGACTTCTCATGGCATTTGAATCTAGAGAAGAAAAGGATAATTTTGTGGATGCTCTAGAGGACAATGATTTTCTTGAAGAAAACAATCAACTCAAACTCCGCTTAGAAGAAAGTAAAATTCTCTTAGAAGAATGTAAAATTCTCTTGGAAGAAAGGAAAATAACCATAGAAACTCTGGAATAGCAGTTTGAAGAAGCGAAGAAACATAATGAGAAATTAGAATGTGAAGTGGTAAGTCTAAGAAAGGAATTTGAGAAAGTAAAGACTTTGAATATTAGATTTTCTAAAGGATCTGAAACCTTAGATGAGATTATCAAGGTACAACGTTCTCCTCTTATAAAGACAGGTCTTGGATATACCGGAGAATCTTCTCAGGCTTCAGCACCAAATTATCTAAAAGCAGTTACAACTGGTTTACAAAATTCTGCCACTCAGTAAGGGAATAAAGAATCTTTACAGGTAAAGCATGATCATCTCAATTCAAAGAACACTAACAGGAATATCTTTCAAAGAAACACCAATCAACAGGTAAATTCAAGTAGAAGATTTCATGATCGCAGAAATTTCTTCTTCAATGGGCAATGTTTCTCATGTCACAATTTTGGTCATAAAGCTGTTCAATGTGTTGCATATAAAACCATCATGGAAAGAGAAGCAAGAAAGAAAAGGATGGATATTGAAACAAAGAAGAATACCTATAACAACTTTTCTCCTCTTCTAAATGAAGTTGAATGTGCTTATTGCAATAACTTTGGCCATGAAGAATTTGAATGCAAGAGCAAAGTTCAGCCGAAAGAGCATTTTCCTTCAAACTCCAAAGTATGGAAAAAAAAGGAATTACAGGTTGAAAACTGTGGCATAGCGTTATTTTGCAGAAGGTGAAGAAAATCAATGGTACATTGATAGTGGATACTCAAGACACATGACAGGTGACAAAAATAAACTTCTTGCATATAGTGCTCTAGAAAAGGAAAAGAAGGTTACATTTGGAAATGATACTCCTGTTGTAATTAAGGGAAAAGGGTCTGTGTTTCTAAAAGAAAAGGTGAAGGCTAATGATGTCATGTATGTGGATGGATTAAGGCATAACTTGTTAAGTGTAAGTCAAATGTGTGATCAAGGAACTGAAGTTGTTTTCAGTTCAAAAGAATGTGTGGTTCGTGATCTTGATACAGGTAAAACAATTATAAAAGGAAAAAGAACTCCAAGAAACCTGTATGTATTGAAGAACTGCAAAGAAAAATATTACTTGAGTAAATCTTCAGAAAACCAGCTATCGCATAGAAGGTTGGGGCATCTAAGCTTCTCTCAAATCAACAAAAAAAGCAGACTTAATGTTGTTTGTGGTCTTCCCAATATTACTCTACCTGAAAGCATCATATGCAAATCTTGCCAATTCGGTAAGCAAACCAGAGTGCAATTTAATGCCAAGGAAGGATCATCAAGTAGGCCTCTTGAACTCATTCATACTGACATATGTGGACCTGTGAAGAAAAAGTCACCACGTGGTGAACAATACTATATCTTATTTATTGATGATTTTTCTAGAATGTGTTGGATTGGGTTGATTAAACACAAAGATGAAGCATTTGAGAAATTTCAGATCTTCAAAGCACTGGTTGAAAATGAATTAGATCTAAAAATCAAGTGTCTTAGATCAGATAGAGGAGGAGAATATACATCAGATGAATTCCTTGAATTTTGTGAACAACATGGCATAAAAAGACAGTTTTCTGTAGCTGGCACTCCACAACAAAATGGTGTAGCAGAAAGAATGAATAGAACAGTTCAACAAATGGCTAGAGCTATGCTTGATGATTCCAGAACACCTGACACATTTTGGGGAGAAGCAACACATACAACAGTAAACATTCTCAACAAGGCACATGTTCGTGTAAATAGTGATAAAACTCCATATGAACTATGGTATGGTAATCCTCCCACTGTGAAGCATTTTAGAGTTTTTGGAAGCAAATGCTTTATCAAAAATAATGATGAAAAAATTGGCAAGTTTGAACCCAAAGCAGATGAAGGAATACTTCTTGGTTACTCCTCTAGGAGTAGAGCATATAAATGTTACAATAAAAGACTTCGGAAGATTGTTGAATGTATTGATGTTGTTATTGATGAGTCTCCTGCAGCCCCAAAAGAAGAAAAACAAACAACAAATGAAGATGATGGTGACATATGTCCTTCTACATCAAATAGCAATGATATAGACAGTGAACCCAATGAAGAACCTGAAGATGATTTATCTGAAAAGGCTCCATCCAGATATGTTCAAAAGAATCATCCAGAATCTCAAATTTTGGGAGATAAGGCATCAGGTGTGCAAACAAGAAGGACTCTTGTAGGATCTTCTAGCTATCTGGCATTTCTATCCACCATGGAACCACACAATGTCAATCAAGCTAGCAAAGATGAATGTTGGATTCAAGCCATGAATGAAGAGCTTGATCAGATTGAAAAGAATCACACCTGGGAATTAGTACCCAGACCGCATGATAAAAATGTTATTGGAACTAAATGGATATTCAAAAATAAGTTAAATGAGAATGGGTATGTTATAAGAAATAAAGCTAGACTTGTTTGCAAGGGGTATGCTCAACAAGAAGGTATAGACTTTGAAGAAAATTTTTCTCCTGTAGCTAGACTTGAAGCCATAAGAATTTTTCTTGCCTTTTCAAGCTTCCAACAAATCAAAGTTTATCAAATGGATGTTAAATCTACGTTTCTCAATGGCGATCTAGAAGAAGAAGTTTATATAGAACAACCAGAAGGATTCATTTTGGGAAATGATGAAAAACTTGTTTGTAGACTTAAAAAGGCTCTATATGGTCTCAAACAAGCTCCAAGGGCATGGTATTATCGTCTTGACAAATATCTTCATCAACAAGGATTTTCAAAGGGGTCTGCTGATAGCAATTTATACACCAAAACTGAAAATGATAAACTATTGATTGTGGTTGTATATGTTGATGATATCATTTTTGGAAATAATGAAGAATCTATGAGTCAGAAATTTTCTTCTGCTATGCAACAAGAATTTGAAATGTCTCTACTCGGGGAACTAACATTTTTTCTTGGCTTGCAAGTGCATCAAACTACAGATGGCATATTCTTATCACAAGCAAAATACCTTAAGCAAATTCTGAAGAAGTATGGCATGGAAGAGTGCAAACCTGTAAGTTCACCAATGATAACCGGATGTAATCTCAGTTCTCATGATGATTCTCCCACGGTGAATCAACCAGAATACAGATCTATGATAGGAAGTCTACTTTATCTCACTGGGACTAGACTAGACATTATGCATGCAGTTGGGATTGTTGGATGATTCCAAGCTAATCCAAAAGAGTCTCACCTTCAGGCTGTCAAAATAATATTCAAATATCTACAAGGAACTCAAGACTTTGGACTATGGTATCCAAAGAATGCTGATCTTACTCTTCATGCTTACACTGATGCAGATTGGGCTAGAAATGTTGATGATCGGAAAAGCACTAGTGGTGGTGCATTCTATATGGGGCCCCGGTTAGTATCCTGGTTCAGCAAGAAGCAAAAATCTATTGCCTTATCTACAACAGAAGCAGAATATGTGGCTGCCGCATCATGTTGCACTCAACTTCTTTGGATGATGCAAACCTTACAAGACTTTCAAATCAAATGTTCACCTCCTATCTCCATTATGTGTGATAATACAAGTGCCATCAGTATCTCAAAGAATCCTGTTATGCATTCCAAGACCAAGCACATTCCAATCAAGTATCACTTCTTACGTGAACAAGTGCTTGAACAAAAGGTGAAGTTGGAGTATGTTCCCTCCAAAGAACAAGTTGCTGATATATTTACCAAACCTCTGCCCAGGGAAGCGTTCGAATATCTCAGACAGAAGCTGGGAGTAGTATCTACCTTGCATAAAATCAGAACTGCTTAAAATTCAGAAGATTAAATTGGATATGTGGGTTTCCTGAAGGATATTCGCGTATGTACGCGCGTTTATACACAGAAAACCGCGTATGGTTGGTTGCTGACAAATTTTGTTTGGGGTCAGCATTCTACAGCATAGCTGTAGTGCTATTTGGTATCTCTGATACTGTATGATATCTTTGGTGATGTTTCAGCTCTTATATTTTTGTTTCATTCTCTGATATTGGGTAAAGATGCCTTGATGATTTGCTGTTGAAAGTGTTCAAGTTGCACAAGCTAAGGAGGAGCTTTGGTCATATGGAAAGGATGCAGTGGATGCACAGTTTCAGGGGGAGCATTATCCTTGCTGAGAATAATGCATTGTTGGCATTATGATGATTCTGAAATATGATCTCTTTCTTGAGATCATTTTGGTATTTGTTACAAAATTTCATATTTGTAGTTTGATGAAAAGGTCATGTTTGAGACCTATGATGTAAATTGTAATATTCAGTCATGTAAAGGGCTTGTTCAAATTTGTAAACCCACTTGGTTGGGTAGTTGAGTCACTTATGTAAATCCACTTGGTTGGATCATTGATGTAAGTATGAGTCCTTGGTGATAGGAAAGGTCATAGAGTCATGTAATTCATTGAAAAATATGTTTGAAGATTCAGCATGAACTTAGGGGGAGCATGGTAACTTCAGTACACATCAAAACTATAGAGATCTTCTTTCTGCATGTAAAGAACAACCTTGTTTTGGTTTTGATCCGCCCTTTTCCCTTGATGTCAAAGGGGGAGAGCAACATGGTGTTTGAATAGGGGGAGAATATCATAGTGTTTGCATAATGGTTATAATCAATGTATCTATCTGTTGTGGTGATCAAACACCATCATGGTTGCCATCAAGTCCAAAGGGGGAGATTGTTGGCAATATGATGTAGAGTGTTGTCCTTGATGGCAACCCACTTGATGAAGTTGATGGCAAACCTACTTGATGAGGAACTTGATGAGTTGTTAATGATGTAAATCTGATGTATCAACAGATCAGTTCAGAAGTAGCAGAAGAAAGGAATTCAGAAAGTGCAAGAATAATGTTGAACAAGGTATGTCACAAAGCATACGCGGGTTTGTTAAAGGGAAGTCGCGTATACACGTGGAAATGTACCTGGCAAGTAGCGTATGCCCATTTGCGCTCTAAATTTATAAAACTAGGGGACATTACCATGGTATTGATCCAAAGTATTGAGCACTGGATTACCTATTTGATCCCGTCCAGGAATACCATCGGAAGTGGTGTGGTTTTGACTCATGGTATTAACAAAGGCTAAATCTATACAAGGAGAAGAAAATCATAAGTGCAAAGTGTGTGCATGTGTCTGGGTTTTAATGAATACTTCACTCTAAAGTATATCTGTATGGAATGGGTAAGATTTTTTTGATAGATTTGAATTCATAATGCACCTATGAAGAAAATGATGAAGAGGGATCTCTAGATCTGAAATGTCTATGTATTTTCTAGATCTGTTTATGGTATGTTTAGATCTGTGATCTGGCGAATCATTGCTGAAGTGAAGAATGAATTCTGTGATATCTATTTGATCTGAAGAGCTGCACAAGTCCTGAAAAGTTACAGATCTATACGCGATTTTTCTTCGTCAAAAGCGCGTGTATACGCGGATCCTCTTTAAGAACAACGCGTATGGGAGGTTAGGGTTTTCTTAAAAAGAAATGCACAGATGTATATGCGGGTTCGTTTCACGAAAATCGCGTGTATTCGCGGGTCTGATTAACTAAAAGCGCGTATGGTATCTAAACTAATGGTTGCTCAAGGTTGAATGTGTTTCTGGATATCTATTCTGAAGTCTGGGTTATCTCTGATATTCTAGTTACAATGGTCTCACTGTTCTGTTTGAAGTATTGGGCAAAGTGTGTTTATAAGTGAAGGGTTGTGTTGAAGCTGTTTGATCCAGTTTGAAAATTGATGAAACGTGGTCTGCAGTGGATCTGAGGGTTGAAGCCTTATGTATGAAAGTGGAAGCTTTTTGCCAGTAAAGGCTGGTGCTAATATCAGGGGGTATAGCTCCCTTCCAGGAGAGGTTGGTAAATGAGAAGCAGGGGGTTGTAGCTCCCTTCTAGGAGAGGCTGGTAAACGAGAGAAGGTTGTAGCCTTCTGCAGGTGGGTGCCTGCGTGCTGGTATGAGGCTGCACCAGTACATGGTTGTAAGAAGTTTTCTTTATATAATAAATATTGAAGACTGAGACGACGATAGCGGTGGTTTTATCCCGAATTGGGTTTCCACCTTAAATCCTGGTGTTCATGTGTGTTGCTTATGTGTGATAATTTATTCTGTTCTTACTGCTCATGTTTACTGTTTACTAAACATCTGATGAATGAATGATGCAATGATCTGAGTTAAGAATTAAATTCATAATAGATCTCTGGGCATACGTGAGTTGTATTAAGGATATCCGCATGTATACGCGAGTTGTGTTCAGTAAAGTAGCATATGGGTTTAAAATCAAAGAAAAGTAAAAGTTTTTCTGTCAGCATTAAATACTGATTCACCCCCCCCCCCCCCTCTCAGTATTTTTCCAACAGCACTTAGAATAAATTGTGCAACACAAACATATAATATTTAATAAAATATAAGAAGGTTAAAAAAAATCCCATAATGGTGTTCACATATATGCTCAATTATTTGAACAAATAATTTGACAAGTATGGCTCAGCAAAGTTCAAATCTTTTCATGTTTGTAGAAGCAATTATATATTCAAAAATCACAACATAACTCTGATATGTTCTCCAATAACATCTCTAGATGACTGCAGTGCATAAGTCATATGGTGTGTTGGTTCTTAAGAGACAAACCCTTGGTTGTGGAAATGAATCCGTGCTTAAGACATTTTAACAATATATTAGAGAAACAATCTTTATAATCTGTTCTTCATTCTTTTCCGATGGAAATTAGTTTTAAAACCCTTAATGCTCTGGAATAAATAAAAGCTTTCACAATGCCTTTAATTGCTGAGATGTTAATGTATGAGAAGAACTATAAAGGAACTTAAGGTATTACGTTGTAAAACAAAATCTATTAACTTAATTTTCAGAGAGAAGTTATGAATAGAAGGAAGATGGAGTGAAGGAGCACACTTTAAGGATATTTAACTCTTACTTACAAATGTAATTGAGAGACTTGAAACTTCATTATTTCACTTCATTTACATAGGAAATAACATAAAATGACACAGGAAAGACAAATCACCATCAATAATTGCTGGAAACTTGATACTTCTTTCATTAATTCTTCAGAAAAATAAATACAAAATATAGTCTTCCAGAGTTTCCAAATTTCCGAACCCCTCTTCGTCATTTTTCTCTTTCTTAAATACATTAAAAAAAAATTTGTAACTGTAAAAAAATTCTTGAAACTACTTAAACTACTTCTTTCCTCTATCAAATACTTTCATTACATTCGAGGTGACATTACAACCTTGTTCTAAAAACATAAAGAAAATACAATAATTGAAAGAAATATCATGATGTCTTGTGAATGTCTTTCGCTACTGATGTGCTTCCCTTTATTGCTGATGTTGTTCCTTTCACTTCTGATGTGGTCTTCACTATTGATGTGGTCTTCTGAATATCATATGCAATTGATGAATCTTTAGGAATAATGGTCATCCATCTTCTGCATTTCTTCCATAGTTCAACATTTGTCCTTGGGGCATTAATTAGCTTATGGTGCTCCAATCTAAAAGCAGTGATTCTGGTATAAGTAGGCTTGTCAACAAATAGTGTCTTGACCATCCATAAAAATTGAAAATCTTTATGCAAGAAATTGATAACTGGTGTCCCCTTAAACATTGCAGTTTTCTCATGAGTATTGTCAACTTTAATTTTGCATCCACCAACAAAGTTTCTTAGGTTTCCTAGGAAAATAAGTTACCCTGCAGGTCCTAGCAGGATGGAAATCCAACCCTAGTTCTTTTATCAAATAAAGTGTTAAAATTATCTACTGCTTACTTGATCTCTGTTAATCTCTTTTCTGCTGACTTCCTATGTTTATTCTTTATTATCACCTTGTTAATTTCTACAAAAAAATAATGTTCTATCTTTTATCTCATGTTAATTCAGTTCTTGATCTAACTTGGAGTTGGTAAAATCTAGTAATTTCTTAGCCCAGATGGCTTTTTCATGTATTTTCAGTTTTTCAGCTAGTACAATCTCTTCAATATCTCTACTTATGCTCTTGTATTCTGAAATAAGTACTATAGACTCCAAGACTGTTTTCATCACTCCTATAATCTCATTCCAAAGTATATGTTTAGCTTCAATCAGGGACATGTTCCCCTTCAGCTTCTCCTTGAGATACTTGACTTCTTCACAGGCCGAATGATAATCTATTATGTATTTGTCTATTGTGACTTTTGATATGACAATTTCATTACGTTTTTCCCTTATAAACTTCATAGTTGTATCGAGATAACTTTGATATTTCTTCCTATCAATCTCTGCCATCTTCAATTCAGTACTCAACTGTGATATCTTAGTTTTTGGGTCATTAGTTTCAAATGATAAAACTATTGTGCAGACATGAGAGTCAATCTTCCTCCGTAACCTAGTTACTGCTTCTTTCAATTTGGAAACCTCTTCATATTTCTGCAACACTTGCTGTAAAAGCTTCTCCTTTTCAAATTCCACTTCTGCTACCTTAGCTGCCATTGGGTGTTCTCTAGAAGGAAGTTTTAGCTTCTTCCTAAGTACATTTGCTTATTATTCTGCACTCTACAACAACTTATGCATAGTTGATTTGTCAGTGGGATCTACTCCAATTTTGATAATGATCTTCTTTAATTATTCATTTTGAGTGGAGAGAGCTTTGGAATTAGCTTTCTCCAGCTTCATCTGCTTGATCACCTTTCCTAGTATGCTTTTAGCTTTACTTGCAGCTGCACTAATTTTAGTCAAATAATTAGCAATCAATAAACTAGTTTGCATATGTAAATTGATTTTTTCAGGTAAGGGAATCTTCGTGGCATCAACAGTTAAATTGACAGTCTTGAAATTTCTTGATGACCCTACTGTCATTTCATATGGGTGTGAAAAAGAAATCTTCAGCCGCTCCTTTGCTAAATCCATATTAGTTAAAAACCTAGTATGATCAGGGGTGATTTGAGACTCAGATTTAGCTTCCATGCTTTCCCTTATTCTCTGATTGTTCTTAGAAATTTTTGAAAAAACTTGTTTAATTACTGTTACCTTCTCATGAACAGCTTCATGTTTGGATGGTGAAGCTAGTGTATTCTTTATTTCTCCCAATTGAATTGACAATCCTGGCTATGCATATGGTACTTCTTCACTGAGCTTATCCCTCTTCTCATCTCCTTTCTCCTCTGTATCATCATTATTTTCTCTATCTATTTTATTTCTATTTTCATAGATAACAGGAGTTTCAATGCCAGTGCTATCATTCCCTGCAAAACCCCTATTAGCCAATTTTTACATTTCTAGCTTTCTCTCATGAGTATAAGCAGAATAACCATTTTCAACCCTTCTTTTAGAAATCACGTGATGTGGGTCATAAGCCCACTTTTCACCCAACAATAAATGCATGTCTTCTAGCCTTTGACTTTCTTCTTTTGCAGCTTGCCTCACATTCACAATGAAAGGTCCAACAATCATGGGAAACTTAAACAAATGTCCTTTCTTCATTGGGACAAAGTGAATCTGATGAACATTTAAACTCTTCCTAATAAATTCTAAGGCAAACATCCTCATGGGAAGAAAGGTAGGGAATCTATAAAGTTCAACCCCATCCCCATACAACCTAATCTCTAAATAGTCTTCAAAAATAAACCAGTCCCCATATTTTGAATTACTACTGAGCTGAAGGAATTCCTGGGCTTTCGGCAGAAAACATGGGGGAGCAGTCCCATTCAAAATTTTATAAGATATAGGTAAATAGTAAGCAGAAAAATCAAGTAACCCCCCATCATTAGGTTCATTCATTACCAGGTCAGTCCAAAACACTACTGATTACCTTCTATTACTTAAATACATAATATTCAACCCCAAATTCAAAAATTCCTCTGCATTTTGATACATGAACATATATGTAACAACTGAAGGAAATTTGAAAGAACCTGTTAAAGTTAAGATCATGAATTGAGAATTGATATTCTCGTGCCAAAATGAGGGGATATCTAACACTACTTCAGGCTTCATCATGAAATAAATAATCCCAATACTGATATGCCAATCTGAGAAGCATCTTCTTTCCCAAGAATTTTTAATAAAAATTGCAATACAGGTTTAATTTCCGCATAAAATTTTTCCAAAGAGTATACCTTTTCATTTGGAGAAAACTTCCCTGCTTGTGGCTTTAGGAAGAAAATCATCTGTTTATTCTTGTCATGAAATATTTTCGTAATGAGCTATTAAAGACTCTTCAGTGAAACTAAAATAGGACTCTGACTCGGGGTAGAAAAAGACTTGAAGAATTAACAAGGATGACACCTGGAAGACACTTTCTCCCAAATGGTTCATGACAAAACATTTTCCAGGGTATAAAGCTGATGCTAAACAGTGAATGAATTCAAGGATAGGATAGGTTCTTGGGACACATTCAGACAATACTCCAAACATGACCATGGCTGTAAAGACAGTGGAATTATGTTGGTTAAGGATAACATGCTGATACAGAGATAAGTGTACAACTGTGCACCTGGTGTCAATGATATCTTACTTTGTTTCCATGAGGGGAATGTGACTTGACAAACTGGATAAGGACGAATTGGCCATGTTAGCACTCAGGATGATGACTGGATTGACTCTAAATGGAGGAGCATGGTGATTAGGATGATTAAGACAATTTGAATAGAAGATAACAAGTAAAAAAAATGGTTTTGACTCGGCATTTATAGGTGCAGTGGGAAAATTGGGGAAAACAATCATTAACTTCTTGAAAAGACATGTACAGAAATGAAAAAAATAATGATTTGGCTCGCTTGCTGATGTCATCCTCTGGTTGCTTGCATCAACATTGGGGCACCTCAAGTACGACGGGCTCATGAGCGTTGTGCTACTGCAGTGATCGTGGGCCGTTGATTTGAGTCAACAAGCCTACGTCACAGTCAACTGTGGAGGCACCCCAAAAATTAACTGTCAGGCTATTTTTTCCTGTGGGTTCCTCTCGATCAACCTTTGTCAACTGTTGTTTCATCTCCACCTGCCAAATTGCATATTCTTTAAAACTGTGGTCTGACCTACCTTTCACATGCTCCGAAACAAAACATTAATGTTTCAGATATAAATTTTCAATAGATTTTAGCATATGAAAACTTATTTCATTTTTCTTTTTTACAACATTATATATATATATTATTATTATTATTTTTTTTAAATTTTGAGAATTGGAAATGAAAAGGAAAATGAGCCACAACATCTGGCTCCACCTGGGGATAGTTATTTTTTCCACGAAATAAATAAGAACCATAGATTAGTGCCTTCAACTTGGGCATGGAGTCAAATATTTCTTTGGTGATGTATGAACCATGAGAAATCTAGTATTTACAATGGTGGAATGCTTTTTTTACAGTGTTGAAAATAGTGCTTCAAATATTTCCCATTCACAGGCATCTGCAAATATTCTCCATCTAGATTCTCCACAATAAAAGTATTATTTGATCTTGCTTCAGTGATTCTATAAGGTCCATACCAGAGAGGATCAAATTTACCATGCTTTCCTTTATCCTCCCTTTTGGTATACCATCTCAGTACTAAGTCTTCTGCTTGAAAGATAATTTCCTTTACTTTCCTATCAAAAATGGTTTTCATGTTTTTTTGATACGTAATTAAGTTTTCTCTAATTTTATCTATGTTTTCACTTAACTCAATTAATTTATTCATCCTTTTAACCAGAGAATTGGGTTCTTCTTGAGATTCCTGAATAAAAGCAATCACAGGTTTGGCCAATTGACTAGGAAACAATGTCTATGTTCTATATACCAACTCAAAAGGAGATCTGCCAATGGAACTTCTAGTAGTAACCTGAACTGCCCAAAGAGAAAACTTGATTTTTCAGTCCCAATATTTTTGATTTTCAGTGATTGTTTTCTTCAAAATTATAACCAAGGTTTTTTTAGAGGACTCTACCAATCCATTCCCTTGTGGATGGTAGGCTATAGAATAAGACAAAACCATATTGTAATTTTGATAGAAATCAATGAATCGAGCATAATTAGATACCTGAGAATTATCTGTCACAATATTGACTGGACAACCAAACCTACTGAAGATATTCTCCTCTAATAACTTCATCACCACTTGATCATTTTCTTTCTTTGTGGGTATTGCTTCAACCCACTTTGTGAAGTAGTCAGTGGCAGTTATAATCCATTTAAACTATCCACTTGATGGTGGATTAATTTCTCCAATAAAGTCCAATCCCCAATGTCTAAAGGTATATTCTATGAATACTGGAATTATAGGAAAAGGAGTCATTATCTTCTTTTTTTGCAAACAATTGACATTTCTGACAACCTCTGACCAGTCTGAATACATCTGCAAATAATGTGGGCCAATAAAAACCTGATTTGAGGATCTTATGTGCTGTAACCTTCCAACTGTAACGACCCCCACATAGACTTTCATGATACTCTTTGGTAATCTCAATGGAATCTCCTTTAGTTAAACACAGTAGCAAGATGCCAGCAGGATCTTTCGAGTACAACTTTTATTCTACTATGACATATGGTTGGGACTTAAGTTTGAGAGCTTTGTACTTTGTCCTATTCAGTGTAGTTGGACAAGAGAAAAAACACAGATAATGAACAATATCTTTATACCAATTTGAACATAAATATTTCTACAGAATATTCATACCTGATTTGGGCTTGTTCTTATCATCTTCATTAACAACTTCATCCATAGGTTCTAACAGATTGATTCCCAAAGCTTGAAAATGTGTTTCTGTTAACATCTTTTCCAAACCTTGACCTTTGATTAGTTTTGTAAGTTTAATGTCTAGATCATATTCTTGAATTTTTTCCATCCACTTTCCTCTTTTTCCTTCTACATCACTCTGAATCAACACATCCTTGAAAACAACATTAGGGACATATGCAGTTATTTGAGATTGTAATGCATAAGTTCTAAAGGCTTTGAGTGCTTTAATCAATGCATATACTTGATTTTCAAGAATATTATATTTAAGCTCAACATCTTTGAGAACTTTGCTAAAGGATGCCGCTGGCTGCTCCCTGCTCTCTTCATTTTCTGCAATAACAAAACAAAAATAGTATAAATGGAAGCAAATGAAAATATCTGAAACATCTTCTGATAATCAGGACTGATAAGAAAAGGCATAGTTTGGAGAGCCTCCTTTATTCTAGCAAATGATTCTCTTGCTCCCTTAGTCCATTGCACTTATGTTTCTTTCTTCAACATATTAGTTATCTTTTTAACAATCTATGCATAATTTGATACAAATCTCCTTAGAAAATTGATCTTTACCAAAAATTTCTGAATATCTTTCTTACTTTTGGGTAAAGGAATTTTCTGAATTGCTTCTACCCTTTCTGGATCAATTTTTACCCCTTGCTTAGAAACTATGTGGCCCAACAATTTACCTTCCTCCAAGGAAAATAAAGGCTTCTTGGGGTTCAGTGACAAACCAAACTTCCTGCACTTCTCAAAAGTTCATTGAAAATGTTCTAAATGTTCATCATCTGATCCTGAAAAAACAGTGATATCATTCAGATATATAACCACATACTTATCTCCAACAAATTCTATGTCCACGACCCTTTGAAAGGTTGCACCTGCATTCATTAGCCCAAATGGCATCCTAGTATACATGAAAGTACCCCATGGGGTCGTGAATGATGTATTTTTCCATTAGGGGAATTTTGAGGTCTAAAATGGGCCTCCTAATGAAATTATAAAATAATAGTGGAAATAATAAAATAATATTTGATTACATCATCAAATTTTAGAGGGAAAAAAGAAAAAAACTACCTTTTCAACTCGTATTTTAAACTTATCTCCCAAATTTTTTACTCAAATTTCAAGTGAGAGTACTCGTTGGATGAACATTTTAATTCCTCATCCAAGGAGTACCCATGTTTCATAATTTCGATGAACCCTGCTACATGAAAAATGAGAAATACATGAAAAACGTGATTGTAATCATGTTTTTTCATGTATTTCTCATTTTTCGCATGGAAGGGTCCATCAAAAGTATGCAACATGGGTATTCCCTAGATGAGGAATTAAATTTTGCATCCAACGAGTACTCCCACTTGAAATTTGAGTAAAAAATTTGGGAGATAAGTTGAAAATACGAGTTGAAAAAATAGTTTTATTATTTTATTATTTTTTAATAATTTTAACATTTTACTTAAAAAATGGTGAATCATCCCCCATGGTTGACATCATCATCTTGAATCCTATTAGTTCCTATAAAGTTTATATTTGTTATACATTTTTCTTAGGAGGCCCATTTTAGACCTCAAAATTCCCCTATTGTGATCTTCTTTGTCTACTGCCACCTAATTATACCCAGAGAATCCATCAACCATAGACCTTCTATGAGCTCTTGTTACTTTCTGTAAAACATAATCCATCTTGGGTAAAGGATAATTATCCTTCAGAGATGCTCTATTCATGTTCCTAAAATCCACACACAATCTTATCTCTCCATTTTTATTCCTCACAAGAACCAAATTAGAAGCCAAATTAGAATATCCGAGGGGATCTATGATATTTTCTTGGAGTGACTTATTTACTTATTTTTCAATGGGAGATAATAATAATGGATTTATTTGTCTGAGCTTCTGTCTATGAGGTTTGACTCATTCTTTCAATGGGATCTTTTGTTGTATGATACCTTTAGCATATGTTTTCAGATCTTCATATGACCAAGGAAATACATGCTTGTATTTCTTAAAAATATCAATATACCTTTCTTTATAATTTTTTGGAACACCTTTGAATAAATTTACTATTTTTGGTTCCTGCTGAGTTCCTAGATTACAATCTTGTAATTCCTCCTCCTAACAAGTTTTCTTTGAATCCACAACAATGTCATTTTAATAAAAAGACCTTTGAAGAGGAACCAAACCCTTAGGCAACACATTGCATTTCAACTGAATAATATTCTGATTAGCAATTGAATGGTTAAGATGTCTTACCTCTGCTTTCTTCTCTGCTTGTTCTTCCTCTTGATCAATCTCAGCATTTTTTAAATTTCCAATCATTGTCAAAAACTGATTTATCTGCTCATCATATTCAAACACCTGCCAATGCTTTATGTTATCTGGGATGGAAGGCTGATGTATAATCTATATATCATACCTTAGTTTTGTATTAATTGGAGGTTTGAAAGTGCTGGCAGCAACTGCTAATGAATCAACAAATCTATTCTCATCCCTTGGAATAAATTGAATATTGAAAGAATCAAAATAATTTTCAATAATATCCCAAACTTCATTCCTATATGATCTCAATATTAGATTTTTATTTTGACAATGATTCTTGAACTGTCTTATAATTAATTTAGAATCACCAAAAATTGAAATAAACTGAATTCCCATCTACTTAGCAGCCTGAAGGCTAATGATCAAAGCCTCATACTTAGCAACATTATTTGTTGAATCAAACTCTCATTTGAAATAAAAAGGCAAGAAATTACCTTCTGGTGATATTAATAAAAATCCAGCTCCTGTGCCTTCCTTGGAATAAACACCATCAAAATATCATTTCCATATCTTCTTTGAGTGCAACTCATTATTTATAATAGTTGAAGAGAGCCGCTTCCCTGTGTCCTCAGAAAATTCTACATCTTCATGCAGCATGAAACATGAAAGATCTTCTTTTTCTTGACTATAAATAAGGGAGTTACTTGCATTATTTTTAGTAGTGGTTTTTACAAACCTTGTTTCTCTGTACAACCTTCTTTCTTCCCCGTTAAAGACAAGAATAATAGCATACGTAAAATCAAGCTTGAGAACACCTCCCAAATTTTCTCCCCAAGATCTTGACAGAAGCATCCCAAACCTAGCTGGAATGTCAGCCACAATTACATCCATAACAATACTCTTTGCTACAATCTGGGCCAAAGAAATTACCATGTCTTTAATTACCCCAACACATTTCAACTTCTTGGAATCAAATGAATACAAATACCTGTAAGGCCTAGCGATTTTCAAATTTAACTCCTTCATGACAGACAATGGCATAATATTATGTGAGGCTCCTGAATCCAACATACAATTGTGGAGAATAAAACCATGAACCAAAAAGGAAATGTAAAATAGAGGAAAAAAAGAGTCTACTTCTTCTACATGAGGGCCAAAGGTGACCATTGACTTCTCTTCTTGTACATTCACAGTGTCACTTATATCTTCATTTTGTGTGAGATTGATAAATTCTGATATTTCGTTCTTATAGATTGGTGATTTAGTTAATTCTAAAAGAGGTACCTGAATTTTGACTTTCTCCAACTCCTTTTTTAAAATGAAGGCATAAGTTTGTTTAAAATTCTTTTCAGGTTTGTCTTCACTCTTTTTAGAATTTGAAACTTGTTCAGGTACAGGAACAACTTTCTCCAAAATATTAGTGTTATTTGACTTGTTCTGGGAAGACTCACCTTGTCACATCTCTGTTCTGTTGACGAAATTTTCAGGTTGCTTCCCATTATTCACTTGTTTCACATGGTTTTGTTGTTGTGGAGTCATCATTGGAGGAGGGAAAGAATATTGTTTTTCACCCTCACTGTCTTGTACCCTATATCTCTTCCTTGATCTCAGATTATATTTTTTATGCAACTCAGCCTGCATAAAATATGTGAATTGTCTACGGTATTCATTCACATAATCTTCATCAATTGATAATTCAACCTCAACATATTCTTCTTCATAATATTCTTCTTCACAATCTTCTTATTCATCATCCTCTCTAATATACACACATGATATCTGATCTTCCTATCATTTTTGGTCATCTTCTGCTGATTCTCCAGGTCCAGCTTCTGTATACAATGATACCTAGACCTGATCTTGAGCTTTTCTTTCCCTCTACAAGATTTGTAGGGGTTTTTTCCTGAACTGAGGGTTAAAACCTCTATTTTTATTTTGTTGGACTTGTCTTTGGGGGATTTTACTTTCTAATTCCATCTTGAATAATTTATTTTATAAATTTTTTATTACCTTGGTCATATCTTCAAGCCTTTGATCTTGTAATGGTTCTTCCTTTGCTTTCCCCTTCTCTTGGACTGGTTGCTTTCCTGTCACCTTCCCAGCTACAATCATATTGGCTTCAATTTCTAAAGCATCTGTCTGTATCTATTCAAGAGTAGGGGATATAGTTTCTCTAAGCGTGAAACTGAAATTAGCTTCAAAATCCCCAGCAAAGACTACCTTTTATCCAAAAGGAGGGGGCTTAATATCTACAGGAAAACTATTATACAATTTGTTGAATTTCTTAATAAACTCAGAAATATTTTCATCAAATTTTCTTTTAACTACATTGAATTCGGTTAATGAATAACCGTGATCTCTTTTCTCTCTCCATATTTGAGTGAGTTGATTTTCTAGTTCATCCCAGGTATTAATGGAATTGTTTGGCAGTCCTTTGAACCATTTTCTAGCCTCTCCATCGAGAGGCGCAAAAACAATCCTCATTACAACATCAAGATGTTCCACATTCAGGTTTTCAGCAAAAGTATAAAACACAGATAAGTGCTTTTCTGTAGTAATTTCATCCTCTCTAGTGAAACGAGGAAGTAATTTAAGGTATAATTGACACATTGCATTAAATGGATGAGGAATATTGAGTGGAGCATATCTGTTTAACAAGAAGGCTGGTGCTACCATGTTTACACCTTGATTAATTTTACTTTTATTAAATGTTGATGATGAACTTGTTATGAAGGTAAATGGAGGTGGTGGTGAAACGAATATGGGAGTGGTTTGAATTACAATGGCAGAGGAATAACCAACTGGAACTTGTTGATCTTGTGTAAAATAAAAAGAAACATACTCAAAGGATTGTTCTTCCATCTTGGGTTCTTGAAAATGAGTAGGTGTAAAAATTTACTCTTGTTCCAAGAAATGAAGTACTTGAGATGTATTTCCAAACAAAGGATGACTTGAACTACTTCCAGGGGCAGACAATGTAGGACTACGTGTTGAGGGAGTTTCAAGCCTCTCAATTCTCTTGGAAATAAATCTTTCAAGGTTTGATAAAGCAAGTACCTTCCGCTGAGATGTATCTGACCTCGTGTGAGGCATTTTGTAAGCTAGAATTCTGAGTATGATAAAATACAACCAAAATTTCCTCCTCACTGAACAACTAGAGGAAATAATATGAAACCCAGGGAAAAGATATTTTCAATCCTTCATCCCCGGCAACGGCACCAGAAAATGTTGGTTCTTAAGAGACAACCCCTTGGTTGGGAAAAGGAATCAGTGCTTAAGCCATTTTAACAATATATTACAGAAACACTCTTTATCATTTGTTCTTCATTCTTTTCCTCTAGAAATTAGTTTTAAACCCTTAATTCTCTGGAATAAACAAAATATTTCACAATTCCTTTAATTGATGAGATGTTAATGTACGAGAATAACTATAAAGGAACTTAAGGTAATATGTTGTAAATACGGAATCTATTAACTTAAGTTTTAGAGAGAAGTTATGAATAGAAGGAAGATGGAGTGAAGGAGTGCACTTTAAGGATATTTAACTCTTACTTACAAATGTAATTCAAAGACATGCAACTTCATTACTACACTTCATTTACAGAAGAAATAACATAAAATGACACAAGAAAGACAAATCACCATCAACAATTGTTGGAAACTTGATACTTCTTTCATTAATTCTTCAGAAAAAGAAGTACAAAATATAGTATTCCAGAGGTTTCAAAATTTCAAACCCCTCTTCTTCATTTTTCTCTTTCTTAAATACATTGAAAAACAGGTTTTAATTGTAAAACAATTCTTGAAACTACCTAAACTACTTCTTTCCTCTATCAACTACTTTCATTACATTCAAGGGTAATATTACAACCTCATTTTAAAATAGAAAGAAAATGAAATAATTGAAAGAAATATCATGATGTCTTCTGAATGTCTTTCGCTGTTGATGTGCTTCCCTTTGTTGCTGATGTTGTTGCTTTCACTGTTGACGTGGTCTTCATTGATGATGTGGTATTTTGAATATCATCCGCAATTGATGCATCTTCGGGAAGATTGGTCATTCATATTCTAACTTTATTCCAGAGGTCAACATTTTTCCTTGGGGCATTAATTATCTTATGATGTTCCAATCTGAAAGCAGTGATTCTGGTGTAAGTTAGTTTGTCCAAAAATAGTGTCTTGACCATCCATATCAATTGAAAATATTTCTGTAGGAAATTGATAACTGTTGTCCCCTTTAACACTGCAGTTTTTTCATGAGTATTGTAAAATTTTCTTTTTTCATCCACCAATAGAGTTTTATAGGTTTCCCATGACAATAAGTTACCTTGCAGGTCCCAGCAAGATGGCAATGCAGCCCTCGTTATTTTATCAAATAAAGTGTTAAAATTTTCTATTGATTGCTTGATCTCTGTTAACATCTTTTCTACTGATTCCCTGTGTGCATTCTTTATTATCACCTTGTTAATTCTAGAACACATAATGTTTTATGTTTTACCTCATTTTCATTCAGTTCATGATCTGACTTGGAGTTGATAACATCTATTAATTTCTTAGCCCAGATGGCTCTGTCATGCATTTTCCATTTTTCAACTAGTATAAGCTCCTCAAGATCGCTGATTATACTCTTGTCTTCTGAAATAAGTACTAGAGACTCCCAGACTATTTTCATCACTACTATAATCTCATTCGAGAGTATATGTTTAGGTTCAATCAGGGACATGTTCCCCTTCAGCTTCTCCTTGAGAAACTTGACTCCTTCACAGGTTGACTGATAATATGTTTTGTATTTGTTTGCTATGCCTTTTGATATTACAATTTCATTATATTTTCCCCTTATAACCTTATTACATAGTATTTTTTCACTGTCCCTGCAATCCCCACTTCGAACATTGGGAGACCATTTCAGTGACCCCTGTGTACTGCCATACATTGCCATAAATTTCACTGCATCCCTTGACATGTTAGGAACATAATATCTGTTAATCATTCCTCAAGTAGACCCTAAAAAACCTATGATTTTGGGACGATGCTGGTAGGTAGTTATGTCCTCACACCCATGGACAAATTTACACTGAGCCTTGTGCCATCATCGCTCTATCTCTAAAGGGCACCCACGCCAAGCTTCTTTTAGAAGTTTTTTAAAAATAGAAATGACGCTTCCAAAATTTAACAACTTCATGAATGGAGTCATGGTTTTTTGTTCGAGTGGATCAAGTCAAGTTTCTCCCTTTGGCCTATTAGTTCCTAAAAATGCGCCAATTCCCAAAGGGATATACCTGTCCTCCACCTTAAGTGGATCCCAAACCTCCTCCTCCTCTCTTATAAATTGTTCTTCCTCACATTGATTCAGCGAGCTAAACAATCAATAGTTATAGCTGGTGTGTTGAAGAGAGCAGAGAAGAGTCCATTGTTGTGAGAGAGAGTTTAATCCCACTGCCTCATTGAGCCGAATGATGAATGAGTGCTTGGAGATGTGCTTGACTGAACCCATCAATGGAGGTCTACATCATCAAGGCATAGGTCGTAAACTTGTTTTTCATATATTGATATTACATGACTAGTTTTTGCTTCCAACTTTGTTTCCATTTATATACAAAGTGTCTAACTCTCCTTGACTAGTTGGATAGTTGTAGATGAATATATATTTTTGTATGATGTCAACGTTTGGTTGATCTTTGTGTAGGTATCAACGTCGCTACCAAAGGAGCATGAGACTTGAAGGACAAGGATTGAAGGATCGATGCCATGTGCCACGACAAAAGATTTGGACTGAGGTAGGATATCCATTAGGGAAATTTTGAGGTCTAAAATGGGCCTCCTAAGAAAAATGTACAACCAAAATAAACTTTATAAGAACCAATAGGATTCAAGATGATGATGTCATCCATAATGGATGATTCACCATTTTTGGAGTAAAAAAGTAAAAATATTAAAAAATAATAAAATAATAAAACTACTCTTTCAACTCGTATTTTAAACTTATCTCCCAAAATTTTTACTCAAATTTCGAGCGGGAGTACTCGTTGGATGTGGAATTTAATTCCTCATCCAAGGAGTACCCATGTTGCATACTTTCGATGAACTCTTCTACACAAAAAATGAGAAATACATAAAAAAACGTGATTGTAATCATGTTTTTTTATGTATTTCTCATTTTTCGTGTAGTAGGACCCATCGAAAGTATGCAACATGGGTACTCCTTGGATGGGGAATTAAATTCCGCATCCAACGAGTACTCCCGCTCGAAATTTGAGTAAAAATTTGGGAGATAAGTTTAAAATACGAGTTGAAAAAGTAGTTTTATTATTTTTCCCTCTAAAATTGATGATGTCATCAAATCTATTTGATTTTTCCACTATTATTTTATAATTTCCTAGGAGGCCCATTTTATACCTCAAAGTTCCCCTAATGCTGCTCACCATATTTCATTTACAAACTCAGGAATTTAGAAATTCACAGAGCCTCTGTTGCTAGACTCACTCTAGGGCTGTGAGATCTTTCTATCTATTAAATATGATGCCCCCTAAAGCATGAAGTTCGAGAGAGAGGGGGGCGAAATGCTTTACGAGAACATGCCCAAACCAAAATGTCGTCATTGGAAGACCTGCAAGATCAAGTATGACTTATATCTCTGATACATGAATATGTGGCATGGGTGCAACCATCCATAATAGAGAACATGAAATAATATCCAAGGTATGGACTCAACCATCCAGTGAGAAGGATCATCAAATAGACTTAGGTATGGTCGCATCCATCCAATCAAAAGATTCATCCATACAGTCATGATAAACCAAATCGTCTCGCAGCCTGGATTTTATCAGACAAAAACCCAGGATATTTCACTCCATCCTAATCCGAACAAGTAAAAATTCAAGCATGTGAATGAATGAGTTGAGGTAGACCATACAAGAAAGTCACCTGATTACCAGCCAATGATGGAAGATGTTAACAAGCGCGAGAGAGATCACCAATAATGACAATGGTTCTTAAGGTATTACTAGTACAATCCACAGAATGTGAACAATGAGTTGGAGTTGAATACCCGTGAAATCACCTGATCGAAGGCCAATGATGAGAACCTATCGTCAAATGCGAAGAAATTGCCATTGAGGCATGTAAGCTCTAAGGTACCAGAAGGGAGTCTTTGGGTCAGCTTCCTGGATAATGAACTGAAGTTGATAGGAACTTATGGTAAAAGGAGCGCCATAATGTTTCCCACATCATTGACACGAGACAGAGGAATAAGATGATAGTGAATCAGGACTAGACAGCGGATCAGGGGTTTAAAACTGTAGAAGGAACTTCTCTTGAACATATTGGTGACATGACTCCAAAATTTGGCATTATTTGACATCAAGGGATCTGAGATCATGGTGACAAGGCAAAGATTCGATGAGAGGTCAAAACGGATAACCCAAACCCATGGAGGAAAAAATGACGAATATGGGATGTCCCCAACCCAACACGAACTGTAGATGAGTGTCATGTTCAAGAGTGACATACTGCCGACACAACTGAGAACTGGTTCCATTTCCCCCCACCATTTTTGGTGAGTACCCCAATTATTTTTGGAAACAAGCTTGAAGGGCATAGCATTTCTTGTCATGTAAGTTTGTCCTTCGGACAAATCCACCCTAGTACATTTTACGAGCCCTAGGAATGAGTAACTCGATAACGTCATGGTGACGATATCTGATGTCATTTAGTTTTAATGAGTCTAAAAAAGGAATAACTCGACATATTTTCATGTTTAGAGAGTTTGAAAAGAAGAAAAAAAGAAAACTCCAGCAAGTCCCTTTTTGTAGGTAGTCTCGCAGATCCGAAAAGGTAGAAAAAAATATTTGAGAGAACCTCTTAGCCATGTTTGACTAAGGTATTCCTTTTTCGTAAATAATCTATCCCAGCCTAAAAAAGGGGTAAACGTATACTGGGCAGCTGAAGTTTCGCAGCCTTTAACGAGTTCAAAATGACAAGAGTCTCGACAATCTTTTCAATTTTTGGGAGTCAGAAAAGAGCTGAAAGATGACTCCAGGGGGTGACTCTTTCGCTTTTTTACCAAGTCTGAAAAAGTAATAAAATACAACTTGTTTCCTTATCGTCGTAATTTTTAAGACCTCTTGCTACACAAGAAAAAAATGTAAAACCCATTTTTTGAGAAAAAATAATAAAATAATCGAAAAAGGTGTCAAAAAACCTAATGAGGGTTCAATTTTTTTTATAAAACTATGCAAATAGTAAAAAAATTCACTTTTTACCTTTTCACCTTCTTGTGAGAATTTTTAGCATTTTCTATTGTGAATTTGCGGAGCTGACAACAGGAAATTTGGGAGGTCATTTACGAATTGCTTTTTCCACGTAGGAGCTCGAACTCATCCACTCTAAGCCAATTTTATTTCATAGCTGTAGTCTTTGAATTCAACATACAACCTCTGTTGCATCCACCCTGTGGGCTAGAGGGATCGCCAACCTGCCAGAGAGGGGATTTTCTTGCAGAACAAGTTGGCAACCATACTAGCGAGTTAGTGTGCCGTTGTCTCTCGTTGTTTGTTTTGAAGTTTTTCTTGTCTGTCCAACTTTGGTAGTATTGTCATTTATCTTCATTTTTTTACTTGTTTAACTACTTCAAGCCACTTCACCTATTCTGAGAGAGATAAGCCTAGTTTTTTCTCAAATGCCCTTTCTTCCTTCCTTGGTTTTTACAAAATACGTTATTTTCTCGACCCCTTGATTTACTGGTGTTGAGTTTCTTGGCATAGGTAAGCATTTTCCCTCGTCGTGGACAGCCATCAACAATCACACCGATTCTTGTAGGTTTGGTTTTTTGTCTTCTTTCCTAAGTTTCTAGTGTATCTTACCCTCTGGATTGGTTTTTTCCCTAGATTAATCCATTTGGATTGATTCTTGAATTTCCTGTCTCGTTAATTTCGGTTGGTTGTCTCTCATCTGATTAGTGTGGATTTTTCACCCTAAGAATTCTAGGTGTCTTGAATCATTTGTTTGGTCACATGTTCGTTGAGTCTCCGGGCTGTATATGAGTCAATTTAGTCATTCATCCTTTCAGCCTGTTGACTCATTGCTTGGTATTTTCTTTCAATTCTACATGTTGTAGGAATGTCGAATTGTCATCTTGGTGTTTGTTTGACTCTCCCTGCATTACCCTGAGCATAGATCACATTGCTCATTGAGTCGACTTGAAAGTCCTTTTTCTGCATGAAGAAATTCATGTCTAGTTTTGAGTGTGTTTTACATTCTCTTGGAATTGGTCTCCTTGTGTTCTAATCATTTTGTTCGAAGTTGCTCAAAGCTAGTGTTTGTTTTGTCTTTTTAGTGCAGCATTTCATTATTTCTTCTCACTCCTACAAAAGAACAAAAAATTGCATTCTTCCTTTTTGTTTGAAAATGTAAAGTACTCTTTTGCATTAGTAGGTTTCTTTTTTGTTAGAAAGTGAAAAACAAGAGAATAATTTTTCGTTTTTAGCTTTGGCTATGTTAGTAGCATAAAGGAAAGTGTCATTCTTGCATTCGATTGATTGCTTCTTTGTTGCAAACTTCTATCCCTCTCTTAGCTAGCTTTTCATCGAATTGAAATGGTATTTTTTCTCTAATATAGTTGTGCATTAGAGATTTGAGATTACATTCGGTAAGGCCTTGAAACTAAAACATAATTTCAAGATAAACTATAAAATTAACTCAATAAACCTAAGGAAGCATTGAAACTTAACGCTCACACTTAGAGGTCTAGGCTAGTGATGTGTGTTAACATTGGAAAATCGTACAGTAGAAGACGACATCAATTAATGTCGAGCCCAAGGATTTACAGGACAAGAATACATTATGGAATCAAGAAGTATTTAAAATCTCTAAGGTTTTGAGAAAATTAGATTTGAACTAGTCATAAATGCTCAAATGCATGCTTTTTCCTTTGAGAAGAGTGCCTTTTGCGTGCCCTTTTTCCCGATAAGTGCGCATTCCTGGAAATGGAAAAAAGTCACTTTCTAGTACCACAACAAGCAAAGTAAGATGCTTACCTTTAGGAATGCTACCTAAGGATATCCACTAGTGCCTCCTTGTATCTTATGTGAGCACACAAAAGAATATTTTATACACAATGGAATCACACCTCTCCTTTGGGGTCACCATCCACTATGTACCAAGGAGGGAAGGATGATTTGAAGCTCACCTATATAAACCCAATTGGGAGATAGAAAGAATACAACTTACAAGGTTAAGGCCACAAAAGTTGCCTGCCAACACCAAGATATGTGACCCAAGTGTTGGAAATACCTAGAGGGAGGGGTGAATCAATATTCCTTTCAATTAGAGCGTTATTTAATCTTTAATTATTATCATTTTTTGTACAATGATAGCAGCAAACAAGAGGAAAAAAAATGCACACAGTTTTTAAGGTGGAAACCCACTCCGGGACAAAATCACCTAATGCTTTTCTAATAATTCTTTAATATTTAACTCCAATTGAAAATAAAGCTCCAACTTCCTAGAATCTAGAAAAGCATTCTTCTCCAGCTCCGACTGGATGAGCACTCCAATGCCCAAGATTCTTCAGTAGTCAACTGAACAGATGCCCCAACACCCAATGAGCTACTACTCACCCTAGCACCACCCTACCACCCTATAGAAGAATAAAAGAAGAATGGACTCCTGTACCAGGGAAAATGGTCCACTTTACAATGATATAGAATGATGCAAAAGAAGAAGATATACTATACCATAACCCCAACTTTGACACTACCACCTATTGATGATCCTAGACCTCCCAACACCTCCTCTTCAACCCTTGGCAGATAGACACTAGTATAATTTGTACAATAATGTTGTTACAATGACTAAGTATAATGATACCTTTACAATGATTGTATGCAATGCTGCCCACTTGAAGACTTCATATGATGAACTTCTTATTGCTATTGTTGGAAAAATAATGAGAGGAGGGGTGAATCAAGATTTAATGCATATTCAACAATTTACTTTTTCTTTCTTCTAAAACACATATGCTACTTTCCTGATACAGACTCGCGTATATACGCGGCTACCCTTTATGAAACTAGCGTATACATAGAGATATTAATAAACAATCAATTCTTTTACTAAGATCCTTGCATGTATTCATTCATCAGATGTTTATATAGCAGTAGACATGTGCAGTAATAATAGAATGAAACATCACACAAAAGCATCACATATGAACACCATGATTTTTAGGTGGAAACCCAAGTCGGGAGAAAACCACCGCTGCCATTGCTCAGCCTTCAATATTTTATTATAAAGAAAAACTTCTTACAATCATGTACTGGTGCAGACTTATACTAGCACGCAGGAACCCACCTGCAGAAGGCTACAACCTTCTCTTGTTTACCAGCCTCTCCTGGAAGGGAACTTCAACCCCCTGCTCTCGTTTACCAGTCTCACTTGGAAGGGAGCTACTACCCCCTGATATTAGCACCAGCCTCTGCTGACAGAAAGATTATATTATCAGACTGAAGGCTTCAACCCTCAGATCCACTGCAGACCACGTTTCATAAATTTTCAAACTGGATCCAACAGCTCCAACACAACCCTTCACTCTTCAACAAACATACTTTGCCCAGCGCTACAAACCGAAAAGAGAACCTTTGAAACCAGAATATCAGAGTTAACCCAGACTTCAGAACAGACCTTCAGAAACACATTCAAATTTGAACAATCATCAGTTTAGATATCATACGCGCTTTTCTTTAGATGGATCCGCGTATATACGCGTTTTCACTGAAGACAACTCGCGTATACATTTGTGCAACTTTTTAGAAAAACCCTAACAGGTCATACGTGCCTTTGTAGAAATATATCAACGTATACACGCGCCTTCAGTGAGGCGAACCTGTGTATTGATCTATAAAAGATAAACTTTGCAGAACAGACCAGATGTATGAACTTACCTAGATTGCTTCAACTTCTTCAACAGATTTGCACCAGGTCTTCATCACTTCTTTTCAGATCATCCAAGAGTTTCACCATTTCAAGATCTAGAGATCTTGGACCTTCATTATGTTCATAGATACAGTATAGAATCAGATCTATCAATTAAGAGCAAAGTTCCACCATGCAGGTATACTTCAGAGTGAAGTATTCATTAAAGCCCAGACTCATGCACCCCTTTGCACAATGAATTTCTTCTCCTTATATAGGTTTACCCTTTATCAATACCATGAGTCAAAACCACATTACTTTCGATGGTATTCCTGGGCGGGGTCATATAGACGAATCATTACTCAATACAATGGGTCAATACCATGGTGGTTACCCTTGGTTTTGCACTTTATGAGTGCTTTTTCCCATACGCGACTTGGCACGTTATTTCCCACGTGCATACGCGAATTTTCCTAGACAAATCCGCGTATGCCTTGATACATACTCTTTTCACCATAGATCTAGTACATGCTGAATTCCTTTCTTCATTACCTTCTATACTCACTGTAGATACATCATTTGACAAGTTCATCAAGACTTATTCTATCAAGCACAACTTCATCAAGTAGGTTGCCATCATCTTTATCAAGTGGGTTTCCATTCAAGGACAACACTCTATCAAGTGGGTTGCCATCAAGGACAACACTCTGCATCATATTGCCAACAATCTCCCCCTTTGGACTTGATGCAACCACAATGGTGTTTGATCACTACAACAGATAGATACATTAAGAATAAAAAGACACCATGTCACTCTCCCCCTTTGACATCAAGGGAAAAGGGTGGATCAAAACCAACACAAGGTTTTTCTCCTCATGTAGAAGGAAGCGTTCTGCAGATCTGTTGTACACTAAAGTGACCAAGCTCCCCCTGAGCTCATGCTGAATATTCAAACATATTTTTCAATGAAGCACATGACTCTATGACCTTCCTATCACCAAAGACTCATACTTACATCAAAGATCCAACCAAGTGGATTTACGTATGAGACTCAAGTACCCAACCAAGTGGGTTTACACATTTTGACTCAACTACCCAACCAAGTGAGTTTACAAATTAGAACAAGTCCTTACATGACTGAATATTACAATTTTACATCATGGGTCTCATCATGACCTTTTCATCAAATTACAAATATGAATTTTCATGACAAATACCAGAAATACCTTAAGAAAGAGATTATTTTTCAGAATCATCATAATGCCAACAATGCATTATACTCATCAAGACCAATGCTCCCCCTGAAGCTGTGCATCCAATGCATCCTTTCCATATGGCCAAGGCTCCTCCTTAACTTGTGCAACCTGAACACCTTCAACAGCAAGTCATCAGCAACAAACTCTGCATGATCTGTCCATATCTCTGAATCATAAGACTTCTATCTCATCCAACAGATACTGTTCATCAAACTGGGCTCATCCATGATCTTCAACATAAGAAACCAAGTATCATATCATCATTATTTAGAACTGAGAAAATAAGTTGATACCGAGTCAATAATACAGTTATTAACAGCCAGACTGATGCTCCCCCTGAACCTCTGCTTCAGATCTTTAGCTACCATATAAATTCTCTTGTCATCAATGCATACGCGACTTGTGGCTGATGTAACTCGCGTGTATACGCAGCTATGTTTCAGGAAACCCGCGTATACAATTTAATCTTCTGAATTTATGCAGATTTTTTCTTTTGACTAGCAGAGAATACTCCCAGCTTTTGTCTTAGATACTCAAACGCTTCCTTGGGCAGAGGTTTGGTACAGATATCAGCAACTTGTTCTTTGGAGGGAATATACTCCAACTTCACCTTTTGTTCAAACACTTGTTCACGTAAGAAGTGATACTTGATGGGAATGTGCTTGGTCTTCGAATGCATAACAACATTCTTTGAGATACTGATGGCACTTGTATTATCACACATAATGGAGATAGGAGAAGTACATTTGATTTGAAAGTCTCCCAAGGTTTGTATCATCCAAAGGAGTTGAGTGCAACAAGATGCGGTAGCCACATATTCTGCTTCAGCAGTAGATAAGGCAATAGAACTTTGCTTCTTACTGAACCAAGATACCAACCGAGGCCCCATATAAAATGCACCACCACTTGTGCTTTTTCGATCATCAACATTTCCTGCCCAATATGCATCAGAGTAAGCATGAAGAATAAGATCAGCATTCTTTGGATACCATAGTCCAAAGTCTTGAGTTCCTTGCAGATATTTGAATATTCTCTTGACAGCCTGAAGATGAGACTCTTTTGGATTAGCTTGGAATCGTCCAACAATCCCAACATCATGCATAATGTTCGGTCTAGTCCCAGTGAGATAAAGTAGACTTCCTATCATTGATCTGTATTCTGGTTGATTCACCATGGGAGAATCATCATGAGAACTGAGATTGCATCCGGTTATCATTGGTGTACTTACAGGCTTGCATTCTTCCATGCCATACTTCTTCAAAATTTGCTTAAGATATTTTGTTTGTGATAGGAATATACCATCTGTAGTTCGATGCACTTGCAAGCCAAGAAATAAAGTTAGTTCCCCAAGTAAAGACATCTCAAATTCTTGCTGCATAATTGAAGCAAATTTTTGACTCAAGGATTCTTCATTACTCCCAAAAATGATATCATCAACATATACAATCACAATCAACAGTTTGTCATGTTCAATTTTTGTGTATAAGTTGCCATCAGCAGACCCTTTTGAAAATCCTTATTGATGGAGATATTTATCAAGACGATAGTACCATGCCCTTGGAGCTTGTTTGAGACCATATAGAGCCTTTTTAAGTTTACAAACAAGATTCTTGTCATTTCCCAAAATGAATCCCTCTAGTTGTTCTATATAAAATTCTTCTTCAAGATCACCATTGAGGAAAGAAGATTTGACATCCATTTGATAGACTTTGATTTGTTGAGAACTTGAAAAAGCAAGAAACATTCTTATGGCTTCAAGTCTAGCTACAGGAGCAAAAGTTTCTTCAAAGTCTATACCTTCTTGTTGAGTGTACCCTTTGCAAACCAATATGGCTTTGTTTCTTATAACATCCCCATTTTCATTTAACTTTTTCTTGAATATCCATTTGGTTCCAATGACATTTTTATCATGTGGTCTTGGTACCAATTCCCAAGTGTGATTCTTTTCAATTTGATCAAGCTCTTCATTCATGGCTTGAATCCAAAATTCATCTTTGCTAGCTTGATTGACATTTTGGGGTTCAATTGTGGATAGGAATGCCAAATATCTAGAAGATCCCACAAGAGTCCTCCTTGTTTGTACACCTGATTCCCTGTTTCCCAAAATTTGAGATTCAGGATGATTCTTTTGAACATATCTGGATGGAGCTTTCTCTGATAAATCATCTTCAGGTTCTTCATTGGATCCATTGTCTATATCATTTCCATTTGATATAGAAGGACAAAAATCACCATCATCTTCTTCTGTTGCTTGTTTTTCTTCTTTAAGAGCTGTAGGAGACTCATCAATGACAACATCAATACATTCAACAATCTTTCGAAGCCTTTTATTGTAACATTTGTATGCTCTACTTGTAGATGAGTAACCAAGAAGTATCCCTTCATCTGATCTAGGTTCAAACTTGCCAATCTTTTCATCATTATTTTTGATAAAGCATTTACTTCCAAAAACTCTAAAATGCTTCACAGAGGGAGAATTACCATACCAGAGTTCATATGGAGTTTTGTCACTATTTACCCGAACATGTGCCTTGTTGAGAATGTTTGCTGCTGTATGTGCCGCTTCTCCCCAGAACATGTCAGGAGTTCCAGAATCATCAAGCATAGCTCTAGCCATTTGTTGAATTGTTCTATTCATTCTTTCTGCTACGCCATTTTGTTGTGGAGTGCCTGTTGCAGAGAACTGTCTCTTTATGCCATGTTGTTCACAAAATTCAAAGAATTCATTTGATGTATATTCTCCTCCTCGATCAGATCTAAGACATTTGATTTTTAGATCCAATTCATTTTCAACCAGTGCTTTGAAGATCTGAAATTTCTCAAATGCTTCATCTTTGTGTTTAAGAAACCCAATCCAACACATTCTAGAGAAATCATCAATAAATAAGATATAGTATTCTTCTCCACGTGGTGACTTTTTCCTCATAGGTCCACAAATGTCAGTATGAACAAGTTCAAGAGGCCTACTTGATGATCCTTCTTTCGCATTAAATTTTACTCTGGTCTGCTTACCAAATTGGCAGGATTTTCATATGATACTTTCTGGTGGAGTAATATTGGGAAGACCACGAACAGCTTGAAGTCTGCTTGCTTTGTTGATTTGAGAGAAGCTTAGATGCCCCAGCCTTCTATGCCATAGCCAATTTTCTGAAGATTTGCTCAAGTAACATTGATCTTTGCAGTTCTTCAATACATATAGGTTGCTTGGAGTTCTTTTCCCTTTTATAATAGTTCTAATTGTATCCAGATCACGAACCACACATTCTTTTGAACTGAAGACAACTTCTGTACCTTGATCACACATTTGACTTACACTTAACAAGTTATGCCTTAATCCATCCACATACATGACATCATTAGCCTTCACCTTTTATTTTAGAAACACGAACCCTTTTCCTTTAATTACAGCGGGATTATCATTTCCAAAAGTAACTTTCTTTTCCTTTTCTAGAGAATTATATGAAAGAAGTTTGCTTTTGTCACCTATCATGTGTCTTGAGCACCCACTATCAATGTACCATTGATTTTCTTCACCTTCTGCAAATAACGCTATCCCACAATTTTCAACCTGTAATTCCTTCTTTTTCCATACTTTGGAACTTGAAGGAAAATGTTGTTTTGGCTGGACTTTGCTCCTGCATTCAGATTATTCATGGCCAAAGTTATTGCAATAAGCACATTCAACTTCATTTTGAAGAGGAGAAAAGTTGTTATAGGTGTTCTTCTTTGGTTCAATATCCATCCTTTTCTTTCTTGCTTCTCTTGTCATGATGGTTTTATATGCAACACATTGAACAACTTTATGACCAAAATTGTGACATGAGAAACATTGTCCATTGAAGTAGAAATTTCTGCGATCATGAATTCTTCTATTTGAATTTACCTGTTGATTGTTGCTTCTTTGAGAGATATCCCTATTAGTGTTCCTTGTATTGTGATGATCATGCTTTACCTGTAAAGATTCTTTATTCCCTTGTTGAGTGGCTGAATGTAGTAAACCAGTTGTAGCTGCTTTTAGATAATTTGGTGCTGAAGCCTGAGAGGATTCTCCGGTATATCCAAGACCTGTCTTAATCAGAGGAGATCGTTGAACTTTGATAATCTCTTCTAATGTTTCAGATCCTTTAGAAAATCTAAGATTCAGAGTCTTTACTTTCTCAAGTTCTTTTCTCAGACTTACTACTTCACAGTCTAATTTTTCATTATGTTTCTTTGCTTCTCAATTCTGCCTTTTCAGAGTCTCTATGATTATTTTACTTTCTTCCAAGCATATTTTGAGTTGATTGTTTTGATCAAGAAAATAATTGTCATCTAGAGCATCCATAAAAGTATCCTTATCATCTCTAGAATTATTTTCAAAAGCCATGAGAAGTCTAAGATCTTGTTCACATTCTTCCTCACTGTCAGATACCCCATCACTGTCTTCATTTGTATAGTAGCTTTTCTTAGTGCTAGACCGGTTCTTATTTCTTCTTGCTACTTCTTTCTCTTTAGCAGATTTTTCTTTATAAGGACATTTTGCAGCATAATGACCAACTCTTCCACAATTAAAACATTTGAAAGGGAGCTTACCTTTGAATCTTTCGATTCCTAGTTGGAGTTTTCTTACAAAGTTTGCCTCATCTTCTTCTGAGATATATCCTGACCCTTCCTATTTTTGAGCTTCTTTCCCTTTTGTAGAAGCTTTAAAAACAGCTTCTTTGACTTCAGATGATCCTCCTCTCCTCGTTTCGTATGCAGTCAATATACCATGAAGTTGCACCATAGTAAGATTTTGAAGGTCCTGTTTTTCTTCAAGAGCATAAAATTTTGACTCAAACTTGGCCGTTAGTGATCTCAAAATTTTCTCAACCAAAGTGGATTCGGTTATTGTTTCTCCCAGATTTCTCATACGGTTTACAACATCATCAACACGTAAAAAGAAACCAGCAATATTCTCATCACTATGCATTTTTAGATTTTCATACTCAATTCCGAGAGATTGAAGTTTTGCACTTTTTACCTTTGCATCACCTTCATAGCTTAGGATGATTTTGTCCCATATCTCCTTTGCTGTATTTAGCTGCATGACTTTGACAAATTCTGCTTCAGTTAGACTTCCAGTTATAGCATTGACCGCTTTTGCATTTGATTCATAATTCTTTCTTTCAGTTGGATCTGTTGGTGTAGTAGCTGGATATTGATATCCTTGTTCAACAATGGCCCATATATCTGCTCCCATAGACTGAAGATAGGATCTCATCCTTATTTTCCAGAAGATTAAATTGCTTCCGTTGAAGAGTGGAGGTTTGATAGATGTTGTTCCCTCGTGATTGCTCATCCTGCTTGATCTTCCTTCTAGCGGTTAAGCCTTTTCAGAAGGACCTGCTCTGATACCAATTGTTGGGAAAAATACTGAGAGGGGGGGGGTGAATCAGTATTTACTGCATATTCAAAAATTTTACTTTTTCTTGCTTCTAAAACCCATACGCTACTTTCCTGATACAGACTCGCGTATATACGCAGATACCCTTTATGAAACTCGCGTATGCACAGAGATATTAATAAACAATCAATTCTTTACTAAGATCCTTGCATGTATTCATTCATCAGATGTTTATATAGCAGTAGACATGTGCAGTAATAACAGAATGAAACATCACACAAAAGCATCACACATGAACACCATGATTTTTAGGTGGAAACCCAAGTCGGGAGAAAACCACCGCTGCCGTTGTCTCAGCCTTCAATATTTTATTATAGAGAAAAACTTCTTACAATCATGTACTGGTGTAGACTTATACCAGCATGCAGGCACCCACCTACAGAAGGCTACAGCCTTCTCTCGTTTACCAGCCTCACCTGGAAGGGAGCTTCAACCCCCTGCTCGTGTTTACCAGTCTCACCTGGAAGGGAGCTACTAACTCCTGATATTAGCACCAGCCTCTGCTGACAGAAAGCTTCTATTATCAGACTGAAGGCTTCAACCCTCAGATCCACTGCAGACCACGTTTCATGAATTTTCAAACTAGATCCAACAGCTCCAACACAACCCTTCACTCTTCAACAAACATACTTTGCCCAATGCTACAAATAGAACAGAGAACCTCTAAAACCAGAATATCAAAGTTAACCCAGACTTTAGAACAGACCTTCAGAAACACATTCAACTTTGAGCAATCATCAGTTTAGATATCATACGCGCTTTTCTTTCGATGGATTCGCGTATATACGCGCTTTCACTGAAGACAACTCGCGTATACATTCGTGCAACTTTTCAGAAAAACCCTAGCAGGTCATACGCGCCTTTATAGAAATAGATCAGCGTATATACGCGCCTTCAGTGAAGCAAACCTGCGTATTGATCTATAAAAGATAAACTTTGCAGAACAGACCAGATCTATGAACTTACCCAGATTTCTTCAACTTCTTCAACAGATTTGCGCCAGGTCTTCATCACTTCTTTTCAGATCATCCAAGAGTTTCACCATTTCAAGATCTAGAGATCTTGGACCTTCATTATGTTCATAGATACATTATAGAATCAAATCTATCAATTAAGAGCAAAGTTCCACCATGCAGATATACTTCAGAGTGAAGTATTCATTAAAGCCCAGACACATGCACACCCTTTGCACAATGAATTTCTTCTTCTTATATAGGTGTACCCTTTATCAATACCATGGGTCAAAACCACATTACTTTCGATGGTATTCCTGGGCGGGGTCATATAGACGAATCATTACTCAATACAATGGGTCAATACCATGGTGGTTACCCCTGGTTTTGCACTTTATGAGCGCTTTTTCCCATACGCGACTTGGCACGTTATTTCCCGCATGCATACGCGACTTTTCCTAGACAAATCCGCGTATGCCTTGATACATACTCTTTTCACCATAGATCTAGTACATGCTTAATTCCTTTCTTCATTACCTTCTGTACTCACTGTAGATACATCATTTGACAAGTTCATCAAGACTTATTCTATCAAGCACAACTTCATCAAGTAGGTTGCCATCATCTTTATCAAGTGGGTTTCCATTCAAAGACAACACTCTATCAAGTGGGTTGCCATCAAGGACAACACTCTGCATCATATTGCCAACAGTTATGCACCTTGGTTGCTGCTCTTGTCATGCTACCCTCTGCTGCACCTTTGTTTGCTTTATTGCCGTAGAAAGTATGGTCCTTTGCAATCCTTGACAACACATGATCTAGCTTTTTCTTTCCTTCTAGGAGCTCGATATTGAATTTGTTGTATCTCTGTTATTTCAGATCCTCAATATCTAATTTTCAATCCTGTAGTATTCCTCTGAGTCTTCTTTCCAATGCCATAGGTCTGACCCAATTTGGATTCTTCAAGAGAGAGTTATACCCAATTTATCACAATGCCCTAATTATGGACTGTTTCAGCAGAGTGAAAATTAAAGACTATGCACTATCTGCTGATTTTTACGAAATTCCAATCTGATACTCAGAGAGAGATTTATGAAGATTTTTCCAAGGTCACTTCTTTGAGATGAATTTCAGGAGCCTGCAAAAACCCTAACTTACACAGATCATATCTCCAAAAATATTGCGCACCTTGATCTGAAATTTTTACTGCAGCTTCCTCAGGATTTTGGCTTTTCCTCATAAAAATTTCATCTTTTGAACCTTTGTATAAAAAACTTTAGAGTGAAAATTCCATGATGACCTGTTTCAGATGGCCGAATCCATTTCATAAGGAGGAAATGAAGATCACAATTTATATGAATGCTTAAGTTGAGAGGGGCTTCAACAAGTGAACATGGGAGGGATTTTAGGAGCTTAAAAAATATTAATTATGACTTTTCAAGGACCCATGCCCCAACCCCATGGGGTTTTAGCCCACTAACTCGGGGTACAAACTTCAAACATGAATATCTCTCAAACCGTGAAGAATTACATGGCGTGCCATATATCAACGGAAACATCTCGACAAGTAGAAACTATAAAAATAATTATTGACCGAGAATATATTAATTTGGTAGGTCAAAATTCCCATGCAATATTGGATTAGCCCCTGGTACTGCTTGGGTTGACATCAATGACAATCGCTGATCAACAATCTCCCCCTTTGGCATTGATGGCAACACAAGTACTCCCCTTGCGATCATGACACCTCTTCCTACAACACTCTCTCCCCCTTTGACATCAATGGCAAAGGGTAACTCCCCCTGAAACAAAACCATCCTACGGACCTGTACACACTTCCACTCACGCTGACACACAACCATACTACAGACTTGTACACACTTCCACTCTCCCTTTATATTCTGAAATTAGGAAAATCTAATGAGAACTTGGGAGAATCCCAAGTTTCTGGCGAAGATATTCCAATGCTAGCGAATATTTAATACGTGATTCTTTTGGTGCTACTTGGAATCTTGCTACTTGTCCAACTGCTTGCATAACATCTGGTTGGGAGGCTGTTACATATAGAAGACTACTAATCATAGATCTGTACAACCTTTGATCCACATCCTTAGATGAGTCGTCTATGCTCAATTTGCAACCTGTTACCATTGGAGTAAGGATGGGTTTGCAATCTTCCATTTTAAATTTTTTGAGCATTTCCTTGATGTACTTGGCTTGACATATAAATATTCCTTTCTCTTGTTGAGATATTTGAAGCCCTAAGAAGTATGTCAGCTCACCAAGTAAAGACATCTCAAAATCACTTTGCATCTTTTTAGAAAAATTCTTACTTAGTCGATCATCATTGCTACCAATTATTGTATCATCCTCTTTAGCTATTAGACATGCTTTGGTTGCTTCATCTAGAACATATATGTTGTTTGGAGCTCGACTTGCTATAGCCAGAATTTCACCATACACGCCTTTCCTGATTTCACATTTCGTGGAGTTGAATAGTATTGTGTGTCCTTGATCACACATTTGTCCAACACTGAGCAAATTGTGATTCATGTTTTCAACCAATAGAACATTCTTGGCTAGAGCATCTTTTCTTCCGAGAGTGATAGTACCTGATCCTATAACATTTGAAGATCCATCATTTCCAAAGGACACGGTTCCGTCCTTCTTCTCTTTCAGAGATACAAATTTATTTCTTTCTTCAGTCATATGTGTTGAGCAACCGCTATCAACATACCACACATTTTTGTTCTTTTGAGCCTTGAAAGAGAGAGCACGATTATCATTCTTCTTCTTCTTCCATGTTTGTTTGTTTTGTGGCTTCGAAGATTCTTTTGGAGGATTTTCAAGTCTGCAGTCTTTGGCTATGTGTCCAAAGTTTCGACATTTGTAACATTCAATATTATTTCTTAAATGTTCAAATCTATTGATGTTTCGCTGAGTGCTGGGAGGTTCATATTTGATAGATCTCCTGGAATTGTATTCGTTCCTAGGGTACGTGTGATATTCTACAGCTTTATGACCAAATTTTCCACATGAATAACAGTAGCCATAAAACATATGTTGGCACCTGGGTGGAAATTTTCGTCGAGGAATTGTCTTCCAAGTCTGTTCTTGCGAATATTATCCAATGAAATCTACATGCATGTCAGATTTCATAGGTTCATTGTATTTTGTTGTAGAAGGTCCTGCTTTTTATTCTTTGTAACCAATGCCAGTTTTTTCGTTGCAAGATCGTTGATTGTTGATGAGTTCTTCCAATGCCCTTGAGCTGTTGGCATAGTTTTGGATAGTTTTTCCTTTCTTCACTTCCTCACGCAGCGAGACTACTTCAACTTCTAATTCTTCCCTTTCTTGGTTACTTTCTTCCAACTTCTTTTGAAGTGACTCTTCAATGCATTTGTGTTCTTTAACTTCAATTTTGAGACCTTGAACTTGTTTTTCAAGAGTTTTGGAAAGAATATTCTCTGCCTTGAGATCTTTTATAAGCTTGATTTCTTCCTAGTAAAATTCATCTATGGTCCATCCTTCTTCTTCGTTGTTTGATACCTCTTGCTTATTGTGCTTGGGTTTATTGTGCTTGGCCATAAACAATACTCTCTCATTGGCTTCTTCTTCACTATCATTTTCTTCATCGGATGATGAGCTATCTTCTTTAGAGAGAAAGTTCCTTTTGGATCCTTGCTTGTTGAAATCCTTTCTTTCTTTTTGAGTTGCCATTACTTTTGTTTGGACATTTTGCTGCAAAATGCCCAACCTCATTACAGCTGAAACATATCAATGGAAGTTTACCTTTGAATTGTCCCTTACCAATTTGTAGTTTAATCGTGAAGTAAGCATATTCTTCATCTGAAATACCTTCTTCATCATCTTCCTTTTCTTCACACTTGCAAGTGCATGTATTTTCAATTGAAGGTTGTTTATCCTTATTGGTTTTCTTAGATGCAACGAACGCAGTTTCTAGATGCGAAGTACCCTCTTCTTCATCAAGTCTCATTTCATATGCTATGATAACTCCATGTAATTCCTCTTTGCTGAGTTTGTCCAGATTTGCACTGTATTCTAAGACCGATACCTTTGGGTTGAATATCCCTTGTAATGTTCTAAGAATATTCCATATAATAGTCTTCTCGTCAACTGGTTGTCCCAATCCTTCCAGAGTATTGGTTATTTCATCAACGTATTGAAAGTATGCAACAATGTTGCAATCTTCTTTCATTCTGAGTTGCTCAAATTTTGCTCTATAGATTTGAAGCTTTGCTTCTTTGACATTTGAGTCACTTGCATATATATTCTCAAGCTTGTCCCATACATTTTTGGCGGTTTTACAATGCAACACCTTATGATAATAAGATTCAATAAGTCCACTGATAATAATATTCTTTTCTTTTGCATCATTTACCAAATTATTCTTACCTTGTTCATCCGCGGTTGATGTAAATCCATTTTGAACAGTGTCCCATACTTCGTAACCTTGCACCAAGAGATAGACCTCCATTCTTCCTTTCCAAAATGCATAAGTATTTTCATTGAATAGAGGTACACCATTCTTGGTATGCTCCATGACCTCCTTCCAGCTGTTAAACTGCTATTGAAGGAACCAATCTCTGATACCAAATGTTGGAAATACTAAGGGGGGGGGGTGAATTAGTATTCATTTCAATTAGAGCATTAGTTATTCTTCAATTATTATCAGTGTTTGCACAATGATAGCAGCAAACAAGAGGAACACAAATGCACATAGTTTTTAAGGTGGAAAACCACTCCGGGACAAAAACCACCTAATGCTTTTCTAATAATTCTTTAATATTCAACTCCAATTGAAAATAAAGCTCCAACTTCCTAGAATCTAGAAAAGAATTCTTCTCCAGCTCCCACTGGATGGATGCTCCAACGCCCGTGATTCTTTAGTAGTCAACTGAACGGATGCCCCAACACCCAATGAGCTACAACTCACCCTAGCACCACCCTACCACCCTATAGAAGAATAAAAGAAGAATAAACTCCCGTACCAGGGAAAATGGTCCACTTTACAATGATATAGAATGATGTAGAAGAAGAAGATATACTAGACCATAACCTCAAATTTGACACAAGCACCTAATGATGATCTTATACCTCCCAACACTGCCTCTTCAACCCTTGGCAGATTGACACTAGTATAATTTGTACAATAATGTATTTACAATGAATAAGTACATTGATAACTTTACAATGATTGTATGCAGTGCTTCCCACTTGAAGACCTCATATGATGAACTTCTTGCTGCTGTGCACCTTGGTTGCTGCTCTTGTCATGCTACCCTCTGCTGCACCTTGCTTTGCTTTTCTGCCGTAGAAAGTCTGGTCCTTTGCAATCCTTGACAACACATGAACTAGCTTTTTCTTGCCTTCTAGGAGTTCGATATTGAATCTGGTGTATCTCTGTTATTTCAGATCCTCAATATCTGATTTTCAGTCCTATACTAGTCCTCTGAGTCTTCTTTCCAATGCCACAAGTCTGACCCAATTTGGATTCTTCAAGAGAGAGTTATACCCAATTTCTCACAATGCCCTAATTATGGACTATTTTAGCAGAGCACACTTATACGATGTTCCATGTGTCACTTTTTCTTCCTTTGGCTCTGAAATTGATAGAGAAAAAACTACAGGCTATGCACTATCTGCCACTTTTTATGGAATTCCAATCCAATACTCAGAGAGAGTGTTATGACGATTTTACCAAGGTCACTTCTTTGAGATGAATTTCAGGAGCCTGCAAAAACCCTGACTTACACAGATCATATGACCCATGCCCCAACCCCATGGGGTTTTATCCCACTAACTGGGGGTACAAACTTCAAACATGAATATATCTCAAACCGTGAAGAATTACATGGCGTGCCATATATAAACGGAAACATCTCGACAAGTAGAAACCATAAAAAACACTATTGACCTAGAATATATTAATTTGGTAGGTAAAAATTCCCATGAAATATTGGGTTAGCCCCTAGTACTGCTTGGGTTGACATCAATGACAACCGCTGATCAACACCAAGGAGCTGTAGCTAAAGAGGATTCGATGGTTGGCCACCCAACATCTTAGTCCACCACAACAAAGAGAGAGAGTTAGACTGCGTCAGAAGGCAGAACTTGAAAGACAAACATCCTTACATCGAGACCTAGAGCCATTGCCTAGGGGCCCTTTGGAAAGTGGGTAATATTTTCTTTTATTCCAAGCATTCAATAAGAACAGACCATCGAGCCATTGTTTGCATTATTACTGTTTGGAACTCTCTATATAGCTTCTTTTGTGTTTTTAGTTTTAGTTTTTAAACAAAAGCATACTTCAACATATTATTTCATTTGAGTTTTATGCTTTTGAGCTCCCCCCACACACTGCCTGTTACCAATAGTTTAGAGAGTAGACCACACTCTCTAAGCTCATGCGATTTTGTACACCCGTGTTTCGAATCCACCACAACAGGATTGGTGACTCCACTGACGTTTTTGAAGTTTATTTGGTTGTGACATATTTTGCAGGAGACCCTTAGTCTATGTTGGAGTGGCGCTGACAGTCCTCTGACTCATCTTGCAGTCCCTTGATTCACTAAGGTGACAGACTGAAGAAGGCAGCTCCTAATCTTTTACTTGCAGGAATTTTTCGCGCAAATTGCAGAGAGATTTGTTCTCCGCATTTTCTACATTTTTTTTGCTTGTAAGTGTGTTGGGTAGCCCCTAATGAATCTTACAACATCTGTCTTGATACCCCACATCTTCTGAGAACTGATCTTTTGCTGCTTTTTGTAAGCATTTAGTTAGTTTTCATTTAAGTTGGTTTTTGCAAAAAGTGTTCACATAGTTTAAGGGTGAATTAACCATTGCTTTCCGAACAATTTATGTTTTAGAAAATTCTGGTATGCACACTTAGTTTAACTAGTCCAAGTAAGTGGCTCATGACCACACATGCATAAGCTAGTGTAAAAATTGTTTAGTTTAAATTTCAATTTTTGCATTTAGGAAATTGCGGGACTAGGATTCAATCGCAAGTTAGAGCAAGTAATCTCTGTTGTCTTTGAACTATTTGGTGACACTAGAAAAGCATATGAACACTCTATATTTGTGATTCACCATCTCCCTTTAATCACTCACATAGACTAACTAGGAGATTTTGGAAGCGGCCCATGATCCGCAAATGCTTTCTATTTGAGCAAGGAACAACATCACATAGTTTAACTAGGGGACATTTTGTAAAGGATCACTGATATCCATATGTTCAAATTATGAGATTTTTCACCATACGTTCACACACATCCACCCACTAAGAAAATAAAGCCACCTAAAAATAACTTAAACCAACTCACTAAATTATCCCCACAGGGGCCATAAGAGAAATTATAGATTAAGTTAGGATCAAGGGGGTAGGCATCCAATAAGCCGCCTTGGTCACACTTCACATTTGAAACATAGAAGTTGCATTAATAGGGAGCTTTAAAATACACCTATCAGCCCACAGAAAAGAAAACTCGAGTGCGACAGAGACCCAATTCAGAGGAGGTTAGGCTTAGGCGCAGTGCGTGCGGTATCAGTTGGGGCTACCTGAACTAGTTGATACTCGGTACTGTTAGATGAATACCAAGAAGCCCAAGACTCGAATGTTCACGTGGGATAGTGGTTCTTAGTGGCCAAAAATATGACATCATTTACCCTATAGGTGACGGTGCAGGCAAGCACCAGACCCTCTACCCTTACCTTGGTTGATTCTCTTCGGCTGTCTGGGGGCGTCGCCAGCTCTTATGGGATGTTGTGCCAAAACTCGCAAGAAATACTCTCAAGGCCCAATTAATTTTAAGTGTGTGAGGACATTTTAAGTATTCTCGGATTTTGAGTATCACACACAAACAAACTGTTGGGGTTCCTGTGTTTTGGCAGGTTTGGCTCTACCAAAAGACAGGACAACATCAAAACCACTTTGGGAGCTCAGGATCTAGCCCTCCTGGGTCCAGAGAGGGATCTCTCCATAAAGGCAAAGAAATATATGTCTTTGAAGTTCAAATTTAAGGTATTAGGCTAGTTATATGGCACAAGGGTTGTTGTTTTGTTTGTTTTTTTGTTTGGTTGTTGGGAAACATGAAAGAAGGGTTCAATGTAAGACAAGAAGTGAGAAAATAAGGATTTTAGGCAATGAGAAGATAATTCAAAGGAAACTTAAGGCCATTGGGCAATGGAGTCATAAAAGGGTTTACTTGCTATTCAATATCCAAGGCTTCCAAATGGGCTAGTCATCTAAAATAGAGGATCTTTTAAAGATGGTATTGTGGGATGGAAAGATAAGGAATGAAGGTGAATGACAAGGAAACCTCCAAGGTGACCACTTAGGAAGCAAATCTAGGGACAAGGCCTGCCTTAAACACCTATGATCAAACTCCTAATAAGGATAGCTCTTCAGACAATAAGAAACACTCAAGATTTAACACAAAGGTGAAGCTTGAGATCAGAGAAAGACTTTGAACTTTCAATGCTTTGAAATTCAACTTGAGGGAACTTAGAAGGGATTAACTGTAGAAAAAGACCCCAGTGAGACAAAATCAGTTCTAAATCTCCCAATATCCCAATTCTTTCAATTAAAACCAGACAAGAATATCTAAGAACAGATCCTAAATTCATGCATCAGTAAGCAGGGAAAACCAACTACTATATTGGCTAAATTACCTTGAACTTGTTCTCAGATAGCACAATTAGTAGAAAACACCAAATATAAGAAGAGAAGGAAGCATTAGGGTACCATTAAAGGGTAAATCCTAAGCCAGATTACTAATTCTTATCAGAGAAATGAAATATGATGAATTACAGAAGGAAAACAGAGACACAGATAGAACACATCACCGCTGCTTTAAATCAGGATCCAATGAAAATGCTTGTCATATTAAAGAGCAACACCAGTCATATACAACATTGTGCAACAGCTTGATATTCGGTTTGAAATCATCTCCTCAGCCTATTTTACAACTGATACACACAAAATTCTATCTCAAGAGAAACAACTTACAATCCACGGTTATCCAAACAACAACCTTTACAATGTATTCTCATGAGTTTTTATAGCTAAAAGAGAGGCAGTGGAGGTAGATAGAGTTTTAAATGAAACATTAAAATAGAGGAAGAAGAGTGGCTCGAGGCCCGTTCTATTTTAATATCTCTGTAATGACTTTCAGTACTCTTTGGATGAAAGAGTGGTCCTCGACGGCTGATAATAACTCCAGGTATGTTCTTTGATGTACTTCTGGCTGTTTTGTACTCTGTAGTAGTCTGGGGCAAGTAAGGTAGTTAAATGAATTTTAGGCCTACCATGCTGTGTAACAAATGCTTCGGCAATATTAGGACTTTCTGTCAGGGTGGTGATCTTCTTGGGAACGTTGATGAAGAGTAAAAAACATTATGGGAACTTTGTCCTTTCTCGGGAAAGAACCTTCTGCTTATGTGAAACACTGAAAAGAATTGTTTCTGCACTTTAGGCCTCATTTAGGCCTTATTTTTCATTCATAAGGTCTTCAATCTAGTACATTCGCCCTTTAATCACTAAATTAAAGCTTAAAATCTTCAATAACAGGCTTTAAATGTCTTTAATCCTTCACTGATAATCTTTTCCGCTTCTTTGACTGTCTCTGTCTATGGATGCGCAGGTTTAAAGGCGTTGGAGGTTTCTCAACAGAGCTAAAAACTCTGATTGGAATGAAACATGTGTTTAAACCCCCTCAGGAGTCTTTCCCTGCGATCTCTGGCTCTGAAAAAACTTCCTTTGCGCTCTGTGTCACTATGACTATGACTGTGAGCAATAACGGTTTTCACCGTTTGTAACCCTACAAAAAGATGATAAACAGGTTAAGAAAAATCCATGGGAGTGGAGGTGGATGCTGTGGAGGCTTGTGGAGGTGGCAGCACAATAGTGAAAACAATGGCTGTAACGAAGAAAACGGTGAAAACTGCGAAAGAATGGTGAAGCTATGGTCTGATGGAGGTCTGGTGAAAAGATGGTTTTGGACCGTTGGATTAGATTTGATGGTGGTTACCAACGGCCATGATTCACTTGTGGAGATGCTTTAGAGGAGTTAGGCGGAAGAGATAAAATTTAATGTAAAACATAAAAGTTTAGACTTTGGGCAAATTACAAAGGAAAAAGCGTGAAATCAAATGAAATCGGGCTTTGAATGGTGGGACCGGAGGGTGGAGGGCAATTCGAGTGTGGATCGTTAGATCTCAGGAGGAGATCAATGGTTGAGATGCTCCGATGAAGTCCTTTGGAGGTCCGATGAACATAATATGAATGAAGACGCGATGGATTAAGGGCCGTATATCTATACAGATCAATGGTCAGGAGTTTTGGGAAGTGTTGTCGGAGGCGAAAGAGGGGAAGTGGTTTTTAGGAGAAAACAACTGTTTTCGTGCTACAATAGAGTGGTTTTGAAATTTGCCCAAAAAAACGCGATAACGCTTGCCGCCCAACACGTGTCCCTCCTAAAACCACTTTCATCATGTAATTTTGAAGCATTAACCTTCGGGCACAGGAAAAACGCGATATGCATCTCCGCTGTTGGATGTGGGATCGGGAGATCCGACGGTGCAGGACAGAGCACGATACAAGAAGGTGCGAGGTCAGTACGGTGGGGAAGGGTCAGCGATGGTTTTAATATGGACCGTCATATCTGATAATGGATGGTCAGGATTTAAAGAGAAAGCGGAGGCAAAAGGGTCAAATGAAATGGGCGGGAGAAAGGGGAGTCGTTGGATCAGAGGGAACGAATGGCAGAGATCAAATCGCAATCAGAGAAGGCATGGGTTGAAAATCCGATGGTTTTGAACTTGTGATTACATATGGACCATTGGATCGGCAGAAGATCAACGGTGGAGATTGTTCAGAGGGGGAACTGATGGAGGGCACAGGGGTGGTGTGTGATCGAATCCTGGCCATTGGTTCTTGTGGATTCAATGGCCAGGATTGAATCAGAGATTGGCCAATCAGGGAAAAAGAAAGGTGGATTCATTGGATTGGCGCGATGCAATTTTGCGCTAGCTGTTGGATCTTAGGAGGAGATCAACGGTCAATGTTCAATCGAGGGGGGGGGGGGCAATGGAAGATGTTATGGGAGCGGCATGAGATTAGCGCAGACCGTTAGATCTTTACAGATCGACAGTGGATATTACATCCGCGGCCAATAGAACAAAAGGCAATCGCATCAGAGATTTACATTTAACAAAGGAAAAGCGTTCACCACCAACTCCCGATTGCGATTAGCACCATGGGGTTTAATGCTTGGTCCTGGCACCGGGTTTCAAGCGAAAAGGGGCTAAGGGTCGGGCCGAAAGGGGCTTAGGCCTGATATATGGTAAAAAGTGGGTTTTTAGGCCTAAAAACAAATATTTTAAGGCTTAAAAAGGGGTTTCGATAGAGGAAAAAAGGGATTTTTACACCAAATGAAGGGATTCACAAGGCTTAAAAGGGAGAATTTGATGAATTAGATGACTTAGTAAGGGATTTTTAGGGTTAAAAGGGGAAATTTTGGGAAGGGAAAAATGGGTTAAAATGGGGAATTTGCAGCGATACAAGGGAGCAGATGGAGGCTTTCTTGAGCATACTTTTTTCACAAATAGTGAGGCTTTCTTGATGGAAACAACAGTGAAAATATTTTCAAAGGCACAAGACACATAGAGGCTTCAAGAATGATATATTTTCAGAGGAAAGGTATCTCTTGAAGGCTTAGAAAAATATTTAGTCACCTGTTTGCTCTGTCAAAAATTTATAGGTGGCTAACAGTGGCTCCACATGGGGATGGCATCTTCTTGAAGGTGTCAAGAATCTCACAAAATAATATTTGGAGTAGGCCAGATGCCTGGTTCTTTGACACATATTTTCTTTCTTTAATCAGCTGCTACAACTCATGAATACATCATATTAGCAGAAAACATTTCCCGAACAATCTACATACCCATCCTACAGTCCTAACATTTTTTCTTCAAGGTGCATTTAAATTTGCAGACCTTCTTCATCATTTTCTATAGAAAGCAGAAAACAAACTAATATAATTCTACCCTTATTCCTCCATGAGACCGGATTAAATAGTTGGTCCCACAGCTTCTCTACCTAAACTAATATTTGTTAGGATTAAACTTTCTAGCAGATTTCTTTCTCTACATTCTACAACAGAAATTTAAAAACAGTCAAACCAGGATTAGACTGTCTAGTTTGTTGTGGGTCCATTGCATAAAGGTAGTTGCACATGAACTGAAATTTGTAGAAAATTGGAACCAAAATTGTGAAGGCTTTGAAATTGTGAAACCTTGAAGCATCCTTCTTTTCTTTGCGACTCAAGTTTTGAGCTTGTTAGAGTCACTTTCTTCTTCATTTCAGCTCTAGTTTTGGGCTTGTTAGAGCTGATTCTTCTTTATTTCTTTGCTGGTTCAGGTTTTGGGCATATTAGAACCAGCCTATCACTCTTTTTAGCTCAGGTATTAGGCTTGTTTGAGCCATTATTTTTTGAACTTCAGAGGTTGAAGTTTTGAGCATGTCTGAACCTTTCTTTTCTCTTTTTTTTTTTGAAACATTTTTTTCTTTTTCTTTAAAACAAAACACAACAATGGTATTTACAATGGAAGTGAAAGCTTTGAACTAGAACTCAGCAGTAGTAATGCTTGAGCATCCTGCCATTGACAGGACCCCCAAGCAGATCTGTACCATTTAAATCTTGCAGAAAAAAGGCATTTGGACCAATGGTGGATTGGATGATGTAAGGACCTTGCCACAAACTGTCAAATTTTAAATGCTTTCCTTTGTCTTCTCTCCTAGAGTCCCACTTAAGTACCTTATCTCCAATTTTGAAGTCACAAGCCTTTGTTCTCTTATAAAATAACTTCTTGATGTTTTCTTGCACTTTCAGAGCTCTGTTGTAGACTTCTTCTCTTGTCTGCTGGAGATGTATAGTTTGATTTATCCTCCTTACCATGCTGTCCTCTTCTGTCTGTATCTCTTGTACTGATTTAATCAATGGTACTCCTAGGCTGGTAGGAAACACTACCTTTGTTCCATAAACAAACTGATATGGAGACATCCCAATGGATTTCTTTGTAGTTAACTTGTCAGCCCATAAAGCATGCACTAACTTGTTATGCCATGATTTCTTATTCTCTTCAAGTAGATTTTTGATGATGGTCACCAAGCTTTTATTTGATGATTCAGCTAACCCATTACCTTGTGGGTAATAAGTAGTTGAATGACCAAGTGCAATATGATACCTGTTAAAAAAATCAATCATCTTTTTGGAACCAAAAGCAGCAGCATTATCAGTGATTATCTTCCTAGGGCAACCAAATCTAGAGAGGATGTGGTCTTCAAGGAACTTAATGATAACAGAATCTATGGAATTCCTAGAAGGGATGGCCTCTATCCATTTTGTGATATTCTGTGGCTGTGAGAATCCATTTGTGTTGGGCAGAGGAAGTAGGATGGATCTCCCCTATGAAATATAGGCCCCACTGTTGGAAGGGAGCCTCAACAATGATAGGTTGTAATGGTAAAGGGAGGAGCTTTCTTTTTCCCTCAAAGATCTGGCACTTATGGCAGGCAACTATCATTTTGTGGATGTCATTGAAAACTGTAGGCCAGTAATAGCCAGCTCTGAGTATTTTGTTAGCAGTGGCTTTCTAGTTTAAATGGCCTCCACACTCTCCTGCATGGAACTCATGTTTAATCCTCTCTGATTTATCTTCAGGCAGACATTTAAGCAGCAAACCATTTGCATTCTTCCAGTATAAACATTCATTTAAAATGAAATAGTTCCTAGCCTTTAACTTTAGGAACCTGGCCTTAGTCTTTGTTAATTCAGGAGGAGCATTAAGATTTGTAAGCACATACGAGATGTCAGAATACCAAGGAGAGTTTTCAAATTGTTCTTCAACAGTAGGATCAGGAAATCCTTCATGTTCATCCAAGGCATCTACCATATTTATGTCAAGGGCTTGCAAGTTAGATTCAGCCATTAGTTGAGCTAAGCCCTGACCTTTGATAAGTTTTGTGGGTTTGATCTCCAGATCATACTCTAATATTACAGCAATCCATTTGCCCCTATTTCCATCTAGATCTTGGGACAAAATGTCTTTCACCACTATGTTAGGCATGTAGGCAATAATGTGAGAATGCAGAATATACACCCTAAAGTATTTCAAGGCCTTTACCAAGGCATAACCTTATTTTTCCATTATGTTATATTTCAAGGGTGCATCCCTCAATGCCTTGCTGAAGAAAGCGATAGGCTATTCCTGTCCCTCTTGATTTTTCTACAGCAGGACTGCAACCACTGTATGCTCGGAGGAAAAGGAAAATATCAGGAAATGTATTGAAAAGTCAGGGATGATTAAGACTGGTGCCCGGGTAAGTGCAAGTTTAACTAACTCAAAATATTTTTTGTCTCTAAAGTTCATTTGACTCCTACATCTTTTTTCAGCATGTTTGTCATATTCTCGAGGAGCTCAGCTAAGTTGGGAATAAACCTCCGCAAGAAGTTAATTTTCCCAATAAAGTATTGCAGTAATTTTATGTTTCTTGGGTGACTAATCTGTAGTATTCCCTCAACCCTTTTCGGGTCTATTTTAATCCCCTTCTTTGATATGATATGGCTGAGAAGCTTACCTTCTTGAAGCCTGAATACAATTTTCTTGGGATTTAAAGATAGACCGAACCTTCTACATTTCTCAAACACTCTTCTCAGATTTTTAAGGTGCTCTTCATTAGTCTTGGAATAGACTATTATGTCATCAAGATAGATGACAATGAAGTGCCCTATTTCCTCTGAAAAATATATGTCCATAGCTCTTTGGAAGGTTGCGCCAGTGTTCATTAGTCCAAAAGGCATTTTTACGTACATAAAAGTGCCCCATGGAGTGGTGAAAGCTATCTTAAGCTGATCTTCTGGAAGTACTAGAACTTGGTTATACCCTGAAAAACCATCTAACAGGGAGATATTTTTTGAGCCAACTATTAGGGCCTAAATCTACCTCAGGCTGAGAAAGGAAGAATCTAGGGTAACATCAAACCACGCTTAACCTAGTAGCTAGCCCTACCAGGTCGGGAGAGGGCTCTTTCCTTGTCAATCTTAGAAAAAAATGATCAATGAGGCTTGATATGACTTGATGTGAAGACTGATTTTAGGCTAGGTATGTGTACAAAGGTTTTGGATTGAATTTGATGATGTTTTGTTGGCTCAATTGTGAAAGGAAAATTTGGGCCTGGGGAATGAGGCTCAGTTTTGCAGAGATATCTATGGGGCAAGGTAGGAAAGTGATTTGGTACTTCAAATTGAGTTATATGGATAGGTTTTAGACAGATGAGGAGTTGAAAAGGGCATGAAGAACTCAGGGATCCTTTTCAATCAACTGAAAACATAGATAACTAAGCAAACCCAAGGTAGAGCACTGCACTTTCAATGGATTCTACCTTTATCCTTGTTTGATTTAGTTAAGATGAAGTAAAGAGAGATGATGGCATACATAAAACACATGTAAACTTACAATTACAAAAGGAAACACAATACAAAAGCAAGATGCCACATGAATCCCATAAAGGGCTGCAAACCACTGGTCTATTCCTTAGCCAAATTGCTGAAATGAGTATACAATAAGCTCCAAGCTTTCCCAAAAATCCAACCTTCTGCCAAAATCAAACTCCTACACTATGAAATTCATAAAATATATACATTTTCTCATCCTTGTATGAAGGGAATTGAGCTCAACCATTTTCTACAAAATAGAATCAGTTACATTAAACTTGGGCCGAATTTCTGAAAATAGGTGTTGAAGATGAACTCGTAACTCCTAAACCATAACACCTGTTACAAAAATGAAATATTTTTTTGTATATAAGGTCATTTTGGAGAAAATATTCTCTCAAATTTGGGAAATTCATTTCCAGTTGCTCGCAATCTGTTCCACAAAAGAATCTCTAAAACAGAAAATCATTAAAAATTTAAATTTGTGAAAATGAGCTGTAAAGATCTAGTCACATATCCCAATTCGTGACACCTGTGAATAAAATGAAAGTGGTTTTTGTTATATGGCTTGTATTTAACAAAAACCTCCTCGGGTTTTGTAAAATTACTTTCCATATGTTGTAAAATGGCCCCACACTAAAATGACTAAAACAGTAAAAAATATGAAAAATTTGCTTTGTTTTAATGTAGGCTCCAAATATCACTGTATATCTCCCACATAGTGGCACCTGTACATAAAATGAAGGAGGTTTTTGTTATTTGGTATGTGATGAACAAAAACTGCTTTCACTTTTAAAAAACTCCTTACCGTTAGTTCACAAACTGATTTTGTACTAAACTTGTCATTGTGTGCAGCCACTGACCTCAAAACATGCATAACCAAGAATCACTCATTCATTTCGATCATATCTTCTAATCTGGGAGCCGGTTACGGGAGTGTGATATAACATTGGAAATATTTTTCCAAGATTCTTCTGATGGACATACTTGTGACATGTTTTTTGCTGAAAATCATGTGCAAAACATCTAACAAAACCAAACATAGTAAGAGCTCATGTTGATCCCTGGTGACAGGCTGTGAAGACTGGAACTAACACCAACTACCCTCTGAAGGATGTGTTCTGTCCTGGGTAAGGGGAAATTTTCATTAAGTGAAGCTCTGTTAAGGTTTCTAAAATCAATGCACAGTCTGATCTCACCCGTATTTTTCCTAATAGCTACAAGATTTGAGACCCAATCGGAAAACTTCACAGGCACTATGATTCCTGCCTCGTACATTTTCTTGATTTTATTTTCAACTAGAGGCAGCTGTACTGGGTTAATTCTACGTAGTTTTTGTCTGAAGGGTTTTTGGTTTTCTTTCAGTGGGATCTTGTGCTGGATTATTTCTGTGTCATAGGATTTTAATTCCTCATAGCTCCAGGCAAACACATCAACGAACTCCTTAAATAAGTCAATGTATTTCTTCTTCATGTCTGCTGGCAAGGACTTAGCTAGTTTAATCATCTTAGGCTTATCCTTGGTGCCTATGTTGCATTCCTCAACATAAAAATCTGAGTGTTCTATAGTGGGTTTCTTTGCTACATCATTAAAATAAAAAAGATCCTCTAGGGGTGCTAGTCCTCTGGGTATATTCTTATCTTTGGACCGCAACACCTCTATTTCTTCCTTTTCTGTGTTCTTGTATTCTTCAGTTTGAGTTCCAAGTTCTTTAGTTAACATGCTTATTTATACGTTATGGGGTGATTTTTCTTCATCGGGGGGCCCTTCACTCAGGCAGCTTTCATCGGATTTAGAGTCTGAATCAGAGAATTCAAACTCATTCCTGCCAAGCAGGAAATCCTCTATTTGCTTGTCGCCCTCGAAGACCTACCAATATTTCTCATTGTATGAAACTGCAGGTCTATATTTTGTTTGAATGATGATCTATTTGTCACTAGTTGATTTCTGATATGAACTAGCTACGTAGTCTAATCCATTTGCAATAATATTCTGACTCCTAGGAACAAACACAAGCTCGTATTCTATGAAGGTTTTCAGTAAATCCATGGCATCATTTCTGTATGCCCTCAATCTGGGATGCTTCGCAGTGTACTCTCCATTCACTTTTTTGATGACTAACATAGAGTCTCCATGTACAACTATCCTTCGGGCTCCTAGTTTTTTCAGTAGATTCAATCCTAGGATGAGAGCCTCGTACTCTACGATGTTGTTTGTGCACTTAAAATCTAGCTTGAAGGCATGACTCTCAGCATAGTCACTCTCAGTATTGTGTAACCACACTCCAGCCCCTACATTATTCCTAGTGCAAGACCCATCGAAATCCATTCTCCATAAGGGATTGTTTTCAGGTTTATAATCGTTTTCATATTTAATGTTGGGTTCACCATTGTGTTGTATTATGGGGTATGCATCGTGGCATGGAGTTTTTTGTTCTTCATGATGTGCATGGAGTTTAGAGGGATGAGTAATCTGCAGTTTGCAGTCTTGTTTTTTTTCACCCTGAGTCTCTTTTTCAGCACACTGTCTAAACGTTTCTCTCTCATTTCCCTCTATATCTAGAGTGGCCATTATGTTAAGATCTGTGGGCTCTAATCTATCGTTCACTTCTCTGTCTTCTAAATTTGGGTCACCTATGGATTCATCATTGAAAAGGATAAAAGAGTCCAGATCTATATGGACAGAGTACAGAGGTGAATTTTCAGGTTTTTCAGGGCTGATAACCATAAACTTCATTTGTGCCTCTCTATACAGTCTCCTAAGCTGGCTAGAGACAGGGATTGTAGAATATGATCCATCCATCTACATTTTACCTTGTAGCTTGGCACCCCGTGACCTTGAAAACAACATGCCATACTTAGGGGGCACATCTGCCACTACAACATCCATAACCATGCATTTGGCTAGGATTTGGGTCAAATTCACACAAATATCCTTGATTAGGCCAAGGCACTTCACTCTGGAGGAGTCAAATGAATATAAATCCTTATAGGGTCGGGTCCTAAGGTTGTGTGAAATTTTTATTGTTAGGTCGGCTAGGATTACATTATGGCCACATGGACTCTTATATATAGAAAGGAGGTTTTATAAATTGAATCATCTAAGAATTGCTCATTCATGTAATGTATTGGAGGTTTCCCCCTCGAAGTGGCTTATTTCTAAGGCGTTGATATCTCTTTTCTTCAATTTTTGGAGCTGGTTACAAAACATTTGGTATCAAAGCTTTGGATTCTAGGGTTTCGCTGCTCCAAACAGGTCATCATGGAATGTTCACTATAAATTTTTTTCTACGAAGTTTCAAAAGCTAACATTTTTAGGGTGTGAAGAAGAAATCCCAAGGAAGATCATCTAAAAATTTTAGAGCTTGGTTCGCAATATTTTCCGAGATATGATCTGTGGAAGTTAGGTCTTGTTTCAGGGTCCTAAACAGGTGATCGTGGCATGTGCGCTATAACTTTTTTTCTACAAAGGTTCAGAATCTGAAATTTTTAGGGTGCGAAGATAAAATCCTTAGGAAAGTTGTAAAACAATTTTAGATCTTGGTTCACAATATTTATTGAAATATGATTTGTGTAAGATAGTGCTTTTTTAGGCCCCCGAATTTCATCTCAAAGAGGTGATCGTGGGAAAATTTGAATAAATCTCTCTCTGAGCATCGGATTAGCATGCCGTAAAAAGTGGTTGCAAGTAAATGGATTTTAGTTTCTTGGCTATCAATTTCAGAGTCGAAGGATGAAACAATGGCACGTGGAAAGTCGTATAATGTTAGGTCCCTATATCACTAGTATA